>JAWNKW010000207.1:0-62729 GCA_035041775.1 Chymomyza caudatula
TTTAATTAATCATTTTTTTCTTGAGAACTCTTATTTATGCTCAAACGTAGGCCACCTTAACATACAGACATTTAACAATAGCAACTCAATATGAGGGAAACTGGAAACATTATATCATCATAATCTTTATCAACTTTCAGAAGCACAATTTTTTTCGATTGGCAATATTTGTCAACATATCATTTCCAAATCTGTCAAACAGGTTTTTATTTTTCTTTCTATATAAATATGCAAACGTGTATATTAGTTATATTTTTATCGTTAACGGATTGGCAGGCGTGTTTCAATAAATGATATTATTTAGTTATATTTTTACAAAAGGTTATGAGGCAAAACTGAAACGGTCACTCACATAAAGCAGGAAAATATAGCAAAATTATATCAAGAGGCGTTATATCCTGTACACTTAGTACACGGCCGTCGAGGTAAGTCCCGAATATCTCGAGATTGCGATATCAAGTTAAAACTGTTATTGTATGTTCCATTTTGAGAATTAGCTTTCTCCTTCCATCGTAGTTTACACTCGTGTTAATATTCGCTTGGTACCGTATAAACCCGTAAGAAGTTGATGGAACGGATTGGCTACCAAAAAACGGATATGGCAGACCATATGTTCCATGGGCAAAAAAGTTTAGGAACAATGATCGAGCTGATATAGTTATGTCCGTCAGTCCGTCTAACTGTCTGTCCATCTGTCCGTGTTTCTCAGAGACTATAAGTGCTAGAGCAAAAAAAATTAACCATAAGATGCGCATTTTCCCGGAAAAGAGCAAGCAGTCGATTAATGTCTATATATTACCCCGATCCCCCGTGACATACTTTCGTGGTTTGCACTCACAAAAGCTATTCGATTGAAACTCCTTCTACAAACTGCAACAAAATTTCACTTTATATAGAAATGTTAAGCTTAACATTTATACTAGCCAAATTTGGTACGTAGACTTATGTTGGGCTTATAAACCAAACAATGTTGACCTTTCGCCGAATCATCCCCCCTACCCCCGTAGTACAGTTACCGTTATTACGCCCACACACCTCAACGCATCGATACAAAAATTTGTATTTTCATAAAAAAAAATGGGTACAGGGTATCCCTCTGTCGGGCGTTCCGACTTTCTGCACAACATTTTTTACATCAGCGTAACCTTTTGAGCGAGGAAGCATATGAAGCCAATGATAGCATTTTTAAAAGCAGCTTTGTACTGTATTTTTTATCGATAAAACTTGGCAACAAATTTGACTTCAGTGAAATGCCTTTGGCAAAATTATACCTTTTTCGGTTTAATTTTTTTCAATTGGCAATACCTGTCAACATATCATTTCCAAATCTGTCAAACACGTTTTATTTTTCTTTATATTTCTTTCTATATAAACATACGAACGTGTTCCTATCTCAGTTTTCTTTTTGTCGTTTACGGATTGACTTCTCAAATTATATTACCTAATTATATTTCTACCAAAGGTTCTGAGGCAAAACTGAAACGGTGGCTCATATAATACAAGAAATATAACAAAATTCAATCAAGAGGCCTTATACTTTGTACACGGCCGTCGAGGTAAGTCCCAGAGAGCTTTGCTTTGGCATGGCTTTAGATAAAGCTGCACTACCACCGGTCTTAAGCTTTGTGACCTCATTCCAGCCCAGATGAGAATTCCCTTAGTTACTAACTACGGGGCGTTGTTGAAAGAGAGCTGTCAATCAGACCACCGCATATTCAGGCTACGATAAAGTCTTGAAAAGACCCTGAAATACAAATCGACACCCATTATACCTTTGTTGATTTTCAAGCAGTATTTCATAGTTGAGGGATTTCGTATATGCTGTATTATCTGAGTTCGGTATCTCAGTCGCAGCAAATTTGCAGAATGTCAAGACTGCAAAGAGCCTCTGCGAACCTTTTATTCCGAGCCAGGCATCAGACAAGGCATCTCTTTAACTTTCTATTGGAGAATGTATAGTCAAAATACATTGGAGCGGGACAATATTTAACTAGTTAGCGAGCAGTCACCGGAGCCATTGAGGATATCGGCTGTAAATTAGTGCAAGACAAAGTACATGTTTACTTCGAATAGAGACACTCATAGAGATCAAGCATAGAATCACTCTTGCCTATAGATGTCCATTTAGTCGCACTAGGCAAATGAGCGGAAAATACTCCGTTATATCATTGGCTCTTTACGCGTTAGAAACGACTACCGCATCCGATGGAAGGACGTGCTCTATGAACTCTACGACAACATTGACATGGTCAAGCGAATCAAGATTAAGCGACTATGCTGGCTAGGTCATGTAGTGAGTATGGATGAAGAAGCTCCTGCGAGAAAGATCTTCAATGCGGTTGTCAAAGGGAGGCGTCGAAGGGGCAGACCATGTCCCAGTTGAAAGGACCAGCTAGAGATTACACTTAACACACCTGCAAAAGGTTATCAAACGACTGCTTTCCTATGCTTATTTGAGCATCGGGCTCAGTTTCTAAATAAGCTATCATTTGTGCTGAGGGAGATTCTTGTTCTATGGAACTAGTGTCAGTCGAGTCTATTGTAGCAGCTGCTGGTTGTCCATTGTACTCTTTTAGTGTATTTGACATTCTCCGATTTAGTCAACTGTCGCTGCAGTTCTGGCCGGCAAAGTTCCAGTCTTTCTTCTTTATTGTTATCCACCTTTAAGTTTTTTACATGGAACAATTGCTTTTGCTTCGCGGTGAACTTGCTCCATTTCGATTGGTTTCACTTTCTAAAACACTATGAGCAGCTTCGAGTTCTGTTGCCTAAAACAGGCTCTAAAAATGAAAGTACGGATTTCTAGATGCTCCGTTTAGGGCTTTGCGCTTATTTTTGGCGCTTTATTGAAACATATTCTTCAAAAGATAAAAAAAAAAGATTGTAGCTCTTTACTTACAAAATTATCTCTTTAACGAACTTAAGATTTATCCAATACGAAGTTAAAGCCAAATCCGTCTCATAA
Source organism: Chymomyza caudatula (assembly GCA_035041775.1). Lineage (NCBI taxonomy): Eukaryota > Metazoa > Arthropoda > Insecta > Diptera > Drosophilidae > Chymomyza > Chymomyza caudatula. The sequence goes on from JAWNKW010000207.1 coordinate 2,966, forward strand.
TTTTAGAGCGTGCTTTTAGCAATAGAATTCGACACTGCCTCATAGTGTATTAGAAGGTGAGACTAATTGCAAATGGAGCAAACTCATCGCGGAGCAAAAGCAGGTATTCCATGTAAAAAACTTAAAGCAAGATAACAATAGAGCAGAAAGACTGGAACTTTGCCGACCAGTAGTGCAGCAGCAGCTGATTAAATCTGAGAATGTTAAGCCACTTGAATAGCACAATGCTTAACCATCAGCTGCTATAATAGACCCGATTGGCACGTGTTCCATAGAACAAGAATCTTTCTCAGCACAAATGAAAGCGTATTTAGAGATTCCCGATGCTCAGATAGGCATCGGAAAGCAGTTTTTTGATAACATTTTGCAGGTCTTCAAATTGTAAAATCCAGATATGTCAGAAAAGGCTTAAAAAGGGCTCCATGTATTACGACGCTTAACTCCATGGGTTTGCTTCTTGTGGACCGACAATTAACTCCAGTTTTCGAAACTGAAAATTGCGAAAAAGGTCTTCAACGCAATTGCGGTGTCGTGAGGTGTCGAAGGGTCAGGCCATTTATCAGGTGGAAGCACCAACTAGAGGACACACTACATACCTTTCACGTCACCGATTGGAAAAGGCGCGCGCAAAGTAGAGACGCGTGGAGTAGTGGTTTCCATCAGGCCGTAACCCGATAACGGGTTGTTATGGCCATTTACGAAAGAGAAGCTGGGGACCAATATATATAGGTTGACCCACTGTAAGGTACCTGCTACATACAATTTTTCAGTTTCAAAATTTCCTTACCTTTATCAATATTAAAACTAAAAATCATACAAATCACAATGTAAATAAACATATCAGCTGTAAAATATAAGTTAATTTAATGTCTGTATAAAACCATTTTTGTATATAAATAATGTAATAATTATAGGGTAATAAATTAAATTAAATTAAAACTTTGCAAATAAATTCTACATTGGCCATGGTTAAGAACCTGCACTTGGGCGCAAAAATATCCCAGTGTGTTTTTGAAAGATGTTAATCTCAAATGGTATTGGAGTACGGTGCGAATGTAAGTAGATATAGATTCGGCGATATACTGTAGCCCATTTCTTAACAAAACAAATACAAAAAACCGAGATCTTAAGTTCAGCCAGAGAAGTCATTCCCAACATCAATGTAAATCTTACTGGGAATGCTAGAAATTTCACATGCCCTATATTAATGGGAGCTTTAAATTGCTCGGTGGCACCGGCATACAAATTAGAAGTCGCATTGAACACCACTCCTTATACATGTGTTTGAAACGAACTACTTACAATATGCAGACCAGAAGCGGTACAATGACACTCTCCCCTTCTCTGCAGTATACTGCCCCTCTCGCTTCTCGGTCTCTTACGATCAATTCACGGAATTCTTCATCTTGCTAGGTGAGCGATTTATCGCAGCGATTGACTAAAATTATAAGCACACGCCCTAAAGGAAAAAAAGCTGTACAACGCGCTCGTCAAGCCAAGCAATAAGCTATGTTTCCCCGGGTAAGCCTACACACTTGCAGATCCCAAAAAACGCTGAAACACTAGAAGACTTATCATCTGATCGCTCGCCTGTCCAACTTAATCGCCTGCATCACACGCACATAGTCAACGGCCTTATAGGATCTCAAACAACAGAAGAAACTGACAGAAGTATAAAAAATTTATATGTTCACACATTAAACTAGCTCCGAAAATGGCTGTTGAGGGCGATGTCGACAGTTCAACAGATACGCTTACGTCTGTAAAGGTTGCAGCAGCAAAGGTCTCAACAACGCAAGGGGCAAACGTAAAGTCGAACCACAGAAGAGCACACCGCGAAATCGAACAGCTGTTCTTGGTGAAACGAAGTCTGCGACTGGAATGTCATTCCAACAGATCACCGGCTGCAAAGCACAGGCTGAGAGTAGCTGGACGCAAGCTCACCAAGGCGCTTAAACAAGAGGAAGCAAATGAAATCGAGCAACTTTCTCCCACCAGCACCAGCGCTCCAGCCGAAAAAATCATTCCTTTAAGGACTGGCAGCCCATGTTAAAGATGTATGCCAGCCAAACCCTGCCACCAATTCGTTTGTGCTCCTATCTGCATCACGTGACACAGCAGAACCATTAGAACCCATCGAATTACGACCGAGCGAAATTACAAAAGTCAAAGAAAGGCTTTGGTTTAAATACTCCATTATACTTAAAATGTAAACTCTACGGTTTGAGAATTGTACATTTCGTGCTCAGCAAAATACCACAAACTTCTTAGAGAGTGATTTTACCTTGTTAAATATACCTTGGTAAGATCATGTTATACAAAGAAAATATCACTATAACATACTTAAGCTTGAATCTTTCAAACTGTGGTAACGTTATCTCAAGTTCATGTATATGCTATCGTCACGGCATACACGCAGCTTGCGTGTCGTGTCGGATGATGACTCACAACTAGCGTTTTTTTAAGTGGTAATATTGCTAGACCAGAAGATATAATCGTGAAAGACATATATATATATATATATATACTATATACTATCTGTTGGGGGTCGTAATGCTTGAGTACAATTTAGTGGCAACTTCCAAATCTTCATAAACAAACCCTGCAATTGTTTTGACTTAACATTGTCTGTGCCTCGTGTTTTTGATTTATCTGCTTAGATAATTTATTGGGTCAAAATAATGCTATTCTTTATGCCCTTGACGCCTGAACATTGTCGTGTTTGCTGTCGTTATAGTAAAAGTTTCTGTTGCTATTTTCAATTCAACAAGAAAATGCCGCGGAACGTTTATCGAGAACAGAAAATAGCACTGACCCAAATACAATTGCCAAAATTCCAACCAATCCGACTCAATTCGACTGCGCCTTTGTCTCTGGGACACTCTGAGCCTGACTCTGGCTGGGACCAGTGCTTAACCGAGTCTCAACGACCAAGTTGCAACTTCTGCAAACATAAAGCACACAAAGTTGCCAATCCTGCGGCCGCATGGCACACATTTAATGGACAGTCACTCCCTGGTGGCCAATAGTGTTATACTGTAGGGGGGGCGGGGCAAGCGAAACACCTGCCCAGCAACAACAACAACAATAAGAGCAACGCAAAGCAAAGCAAGAACCACAACAGCAGTAGCAAGTAGACATGCCACAGCATCGACAAATGTTGTAGTATATTGTAAAATCCGCTTAAATTGAAGCATTAAACGACGAAGCGCGGCCCCAAACAATCTGTACGACAGGCAGACAAACAGACAGATTGACAGACAAACAGACGGACAGATGGACGGACAGAAAGACAGCAACAAGATGTGACCCCCGAGTAGTACTTCAATATGCCCACAGCGGTTATTTTATGGTCAAAGCGAGTCGCGTGCATCGCTCCCCAAATGCCACTCAGTTCATGCCCGGCTGAGAGCCGATGAGCGAGGCAAGGAATGGGGGAAGTCAGTCAGCCCGGATTGCTTCCAGGTTGCCTTCCTTTCGGTCGTTAGTTTCGTTTGTTATCTACTTTCGGTATTTGCATGATGAGTGAGCTCTTCACTTTGCTCAACATTTCTGTTGCCAGCCCCCACTCTCTCTCTCAATGTATCTCTCGATCCGCCCTCTCAAGCTGGGGACATCTTGTCATGTCTCATTTGACAATGTTGTTGTTTGATGTTATTTTTGCTGCTTGTTGCTGTTGTTGTGTTGCTTGTCAAAGGCCGCATGCGGTTGGTGTCGCTATCTTTTGAGTTTTAAGCCGCTTAGCGGCAAGTTCTTGCCACTAATTTATGTGTGAGACAAATTTTGTGGGCCGTTCCATATATACATATATGTGTGGATCACATAGTATGAGAGCGTATGAGCAACTTTTCTTTTTTTTTTTTGGTAGGTTTTTAAGCCGCTTTGCAATTGGTATTACTGTTTGCTTTTGTTTCAGAGTTGATGCCATTGTTGTTGCTGTTGTGTAGGACAATAGAATTCAATGGAGCAAGGCAATGAGGTGACTGCACATAAGACAAAAGCATGGCCAATCATTGAATTAAATAAATATTTTCACACGAAATGGAACGTAATGAAAAGCATGCTCGGAAGCCAAACTCAAACACTTGAAATTAATAACGAGCACAATGATAATGATTATGCTGATAATAATGAAGTGCAGCATAAGGATGTTGATGCCACGGGCAACTCCTCTTACATTGAGGCGCGTAATGGCCTTCAACAGGGTCAGGCTTTACTTATCGAGTGTCAAAGTTGAGCAAAGCGTCTGTCAATGAATGAAAGACAATTAATCAGCTGGTCAACCCGGCAACCGGAAGCCCGAAAAACCAAAAGTGGAAAAGCAGCATAAGGGGCAATAAATCAGAGAATACGGCATGAGTTATGCACTTGACCAAAGTTTGTATACCCCCACTTTTTGTTGCTGCATACATAGTATATGTCGCGTTTCCACTGGTTACTGGCCAGCTGCAAACTTATGGATAATTATGTGAATTTCTCCATTTGACACTATTGGTAACTGTAGAAATAGTAAAGTTGATAAGGCTTAATCTCTTTGAAAAGAAGAATTCTAGCATATAGTCACTTATAAAGGGTGTGCCAAGTTCAAGAGCCGGTGTATACAGTGTTCTGTCATCTTGTGAGGCTAGGTTTTTATTCCCTGTACACATAGTGTACAAGGGTATTATAGATTTGTGCAATGCATGTAACAGGCAGAAGGAGGAGTGGCACACCATAAGTTCCATGGGCAAAAAGTCTTATCATTGACTCGGGTAGCGATTGCCCGTCTGTCTGACTGCCCGTTTGTCCGTATGAGGGGATAGATCTCCGAGACCATAAGAGCTAGAGACATACAATTTTACCAAAAGATGCGCGTAATCCCATGTAATATGAATTGCCCCCGTTACCACCAGCAGACTATCGTGGTTCACAACCGCTCCGTTGAGTCTATCAACCCGGAACTCCTCAGGCATGTGCGTCGTGTTTATGTGCATCAATGTTTCAAAAACTATCGAAATCAAATAAATTGGTCCTGGTCGACCAAGAGATCATTCTTCCCTACATGGGAATAGGGTGTTAAAAGGTGTACGAGAAAATTCTACTATTAAACAGTAGTCAGTTTTGAGTGGAACGAAACTATGTCCCGTTAGTATAGAAGTGTCTTGAGTCTCTCAAGCTGACAATAAAGCAGATTCCTCTCCTGCGAAATTCAAAGGTTGACTATTTAAAATATCATCAAGGGCAGCATTTGGAGTGGTACGAGCCGCCACCGAAATACACAGTTCCTCCGCCCTTTGTATCTTCTTGAGTTGCTTTAAAGTGGTTTGTCTTAGTAGATCTGGCCACTACACTAGAACTTCATATAGGAAGATGGGCCTTATTATTGCAGAATAAAGCCATAGAACTATTTTGAGAGACATGCCCCATTTTAAGCCTATGATTTTCTTGCAGTAATATAGTGCCATCGCTGCCTTTTTAGTGGGCTCAAGTGTATAAAGGTTCCAGTCCAATTTTCTGTTTAGTACTATTCCCAAATATTTTGTACTGTTACTGAAAAATAATGTGATATCATTTAGATTGTGGGGGACAAGAAGGGGAATTTTATACTTCCTCGTAAAACATAAAAAGGTCTGTCTTTTCAGGATTACTATTTAATCCGTTCTTTGCTACCCAATCTGACAACTGTTTCAATTAACCCCTCATCAGGCCTCACATCCTTTGAGTCTATTATGTGACAAAATCAGCTTTGGAAATAATATTTTAAAGTGTGCGGACATGTCGTACAGCCGAAAACATTGAGGCAGTACGCGCGAATGCGGCCGAGAGTACAGAATGGATTGTTTTAGTGCCCACATTACATCGAATTCTGACGTAAGATTTGTCTCTACATCCGTACAAATTCAAGCTTAAATTCATGCAAGAACCGAAGCCAGCTGACCGTTTCCAAAATCGTAGATTCGCCTATTATATGCACGAGCAAATACAAAACAATGTGGATTTTGCAGAATTCATCATGTTCCGTGATGAACCCTTTTCCATCTCAATGGCTTCGTTAATAAGCAGAATTGTTCAATTTGGGCTGATGAAAATCCAAGAATGATTGTGAAATGAAAAGTCACTGTTTGTTGTGGTTTTTATGCTAGCGGAATCATTGAATCGTTTTTCTTTGAAAATGAGATAGGAATAATTTTTTTCTATGAATGTTGAGCGTTGTATGTGATAATATCAAATTTCTTATGGCCTCAATTGGTTCTATTGATACAGAGAATAATCCGATGAAAAGAGATTCACCGATCGCATAATTTATCGATACAGCGTTATCAATTGGCGGTCAAAATTGTGCGATTTAAACTTCTTTCAGAGTAGTGAGTTCTATATCAATAAGCCAACAACTAATCCGAGTTAAGCAAGTGTGGATGCCACAATGTCATTACCAACCTTTACCATCTGGTGAATGTGTGCTGTCGAAGTCGATTTGAAAATTTGGCCGATGCTATGCTCCATACCAAATTGTCGTATATATTGCGGTTGTCGTTGTCAACGTGTAAAGGGCGAATGATATTATGGAGTACTTTACGCTCAAACACTCCAAGGACATTTACATCAGACTGCGTCTTACCCATGCTTCAGCGCCATAAGCAAAACAGGAAGAAAGAGCTTCTTGGTCTCTACTACTCATTTGCCTACTGAGACCAAAGTAACACCTATTGGCAAGAGTAATTCTCCTCTTGATCTCCATTCTGACATCGTTCTTCATTGTGACGGTTATGCCAAGGTAGACGAAATCCTTGATAACATCAAAAGTATAGTTTTCAACATCAATCTGAGAGTCCAATCGCTGTGTCTCACTACTCGAAGAAAACATATACTGTAACAAACGTCGGACCAGTTGCTGTATACAGTCTCCCTTGTTTTGCGATCTCCAAGCCTGCAGCATCAACTGCTTGGTGCCTAGCAGTAGTTTAAAGTAGCACTAGTCCTCCCCCCACTTCCACATGGTATTGGTTAGCGGCTCGCCTAGAAAAGCAACCAAGTAACCATGTGCTCATTCTCATCCTCTCCAGCCACTCTGCCACGGAACGACCAACGGACTTCGAACTTTTTGCAAACGAACAAGAATTATATAAATAGCACCGTCAAACGCGGCAGAAGGAGAGTTCAGTTCAGGTACTCGTAGAGTGCGGACGTGCGCACTGAATCTCGCTGTAGTATAAGCGTAGTGGTAAAGTTACCACCTAACAATAAAATATGCAATACAAACGTTAACATTATCTATTATTTATGAGCGTCAACAGTGCGCCAGTAGCTGCAGATCACACAAATTTCTATAGCAGATAACCTGGGAACACCGGCGAGATTTACCCCCGCCTGAGACATCGTAACAATTCGATGAACTGCTCTCATTTACAATCAGATTTATTCTGGCAGACTCACTTCACATATCTGCAAAGACTCTGGTAACTGCTCGCTTTGCGCGATCAATGATAACGATGTAATCTACTTATGAAAGCAATTGGACACTCTTATAGAACATGGTCCCATTTGTTTTTACTTTGGCCTTTCGCAGAACATTCTCTATAATAAAGTTGAAGAGATTGCAGAGTAAGGCATTACCTTTTCTGAAGCCTATGAGAAGGCTTGTAGAAGCTCTTTGCTACCTTGAGGGCGCTGCTCAGCGTTATTCTACATAGTTGCACAAACTCTGCAGGGATTCCAAACTCAGACGCAGCATATAGGCCATCCCTCAATCTCAAATAAACTGGCCCAAGACATATATATTGCATGGTATGCGCCATCTGCTGGATCAAGGCACTAAATTTGAGTGACTGACACAGAGAGAAAGAGAGGCGCAAATAACAAGTGTCGTCATAACTTTCTCCATCTATTGCCGTTTGCAGCAGAATGAAAAATAGTAATAGATATGCCGTGGACCGGCCCGTATAAATTAAGCTAGTTCTTTCGCGAGTGACACAACTTTTCATAGCGTTGCCATCCTTGTATTTGTAGTTGTTTTAACATACGTGTGTGGCAACGCTTACCTTTGGGTTGACCAGAGAGTTTGGGTAGCAGCTGTTTGACGAGAAGTAAATGGCGAATCAATTGGCATATTCTTTTCAAATAGGATATAAACCAAGTGTTTATTAAATATTTAATTTTATGATATAATACATATATAGATGTATAATATAATATAGACTGTGCTTTAGTTTTAAACAAGAAAAATATGAAGTAACTATGTTATGTTAAGCCTTTGAAGATTCGCAAATGGTTTAGGCGCATGTCGAAAACTCGAAGCAAAATGTATTAAAACGCTAAAACACTAACCCAGAAAGTGAGAAACTAGTAAACATATAAACAAACATTTCAACAATATGCACTTTGTTTACTTTGTATGTTCTGCTGATTATGTTATATGCAAACCTTATAACTAACACAATGTGTCTACTAAATATTCTGTACGTGAAGAATATAAGAATAGTTTGCAAATTAATTAAATTATGCTCAAGAAGCGTTTGTTGTTACTGTTGTTGCGGTCATATAAGTGGAAGTTGCTTTTCTGTAGTTATGTTTGTTGTTCAAGAAGTAAAAGAGTAAGATAAAGAAGAAGCAGAAGTTTAAGCCTGGAATGCGTACATTTTGTTGTACTTTGATACAAGCCCACACAGCAGCACACTTATACATATTTGAAGAGGAAGACACTCGAAAGCACAAGTTGCTGATGAAGTTGAGTGGTAAGTAGACAAAGTAGACGAAACAAAAGTAACACAAAATATCAAAGACAAAACACGACATTATTGCCAAGATTGCCAACATAACACATACGGCAACACTGGCAACACTGGCAACATGCATGACATATTATTCATTTCGCTCGAAATTGACACAACCACTTAGAGCAACAATAACAAGCGCCATTATTCATGCAACAAGAGATGCTGCCTCCTCACGCCGCACGGAACACGGCAAGAGAGCGAGTTGAAGCAAGATGGTCTGAAGTTGTTGGCCATGCCATAAACAAAAGACAATGGCCGCAAAGTGCAAAAGAGAAGAACAAATCAAAAGACAGCTCCAGAGATACAAAGAGCATGGGCGAGCGTAAAAGAAAAAGCGGCGAGAGGTGTATGACAACGGCAACAGCAGCAATGTGTTTCCTACTACCGTTATCATTTCCGTTTCCGCTGCAGCCGCTGCCATAATAGACCGAGCAAGCCTCTGTCTATGACCCTCGGATTAAGCTTTGCTCAGTTGCGCTCAACTGACTCCGCTCCAAACGAGGCGTCCAAGCATGTGGTTTTCGATATATGCCTCTACTTTGGCTGCTTGTCATATTTCTGGCATTGTAGGTGGATCTATTTAACTGGCAGCTAGACACGCACACACATGCCTGCTGGTGTGTGTGTGTGTGTGTGTGTGTGTGTGTGTGCAGCAGTTTCACGCCTGATGCTGCTGCTGCTATTGCGAACTCGTTACGCTTGTTAGCCTTGCCCAACTTGCCGCTTGTCCCCAATACTCCAGCCTGTTGACGAATACGCAATTGACAGTTTGGAGCACGTACAACATACAATAACATAACAGCGACCCGGCACGAATAACAACAACAACAGCAACTAGAAGCAGCTAGCGCTATCTATGCCAGGCGCCACTGTTGGCAACCCTGGCAATTCTAGCAATACTTGGCAATACTGGCAACCCATAAACATGACACGTCACGAGGCATGAGCTAACAATCAGCATATGTAGCGTCAACATATAATAGTCATATTATAACGACGCACAAGGCATTCACTCAGTCAGTCAGGTGCGACTAACATCGTCATTGCCACCTCCAACCACAGCAACAACATCATCTAGAGAACGCACACTGGCTTTGGACACTTCAAAATCCAAATCTTAAGTAATTATTCATGATTTTCTAAGTGTTTTCTGACATATGACAAAGAATCTCATATTTTTCAGATATCGAACAGTTAGAAGATCCCGATGTGAGAGATGTAACTATGTGCCGTATACCAAACATGTACTTCTAGGACAGAAGTTTGCTAATTAATATTCAAAATAAACGCAATCTTTATGCTTATATGTTATGTTTGCTGGTTCAATGCTTGTAAGACCGAACTCTACCTTAAATGCAGGTTGTCCTAAAACTTTGCATTCTTCGCCTCTCGGTCATGATAGTAAATATGAGTTACATAGCAGTTTCGTCTCTTCATAGCATATGCTTCTCTGAGGTTCATATTTGTTTTAATTGAGTGTAAGAGAGATGTCGCTATTGCCAAAATTATCCGCAAATTTGAGACACAGTACGCATCATCAAATGATATTAAACCGATTAGATCCTATCCAGAACGTGTCGAAAAGAATATGGTATAGCGGCGGTGTATTCAGCGGCCTGCATTTCTTTAAAAATGCAAATGGATGAAACATAATCATTATCGCGTTACTTGGAAAAGTCAAAAATAAATGTGTATGAACCAGCTACAGATACGCATTGAAATGTTTAAACGCGTCGTCGAAAAGTGGAACTTCCGAATGGACCATCTGAATCGCTGTAATTAAATGTCAAGTCTTCTTCGTTTTCTTAACTGGCCATAACAACCCGTTATCGGGTCTGATGTTATTACATTCTTTCATTGAAATTGTGGTTTTACGTGGTGGGTACCGAACCTACGCACAACCATTTTTAAGGCCTGGTGTGGCTCTACTGGTCTCGAAAAAAACGCAGTGTCATTGTTAGTCGCCTCATACGAAAAGCTTTGACCTGCTGAGGGGGTATTCTCTAAGCCGCTCACCATACGGGGAATCAAGTACTGATCTCTAAAAACTTTAGATCGTCCGTTACAAATATAAACGGTTTTCAGACTAATGATTGGCTTTATCTTTTGAAAACAAGCCAATAAAGGGTTCGTCCATCCAAATCCAAATTTTGGACCTAATAAATAACGTTAGATATGATATGGCAATTTAAATGTAAATTAACAGATCTTTTTACAAATAGCCCATGTTTGGATACTGGCGTAAAGAGACATCCTTCGTTATCAACCTGTCAAAATATCGAGAAATATCGAAATATTAAGATCGAAGAAAGCGCAAATATTAAACTATATAAAATGTTTATGTAGCAAGTTTATGGTGATAGTAATTGCTCATTCCGCAGAGAGTTCACGAGCGGTTTCTGCGATGCAAAGAAGGTCGAGAGTTGCCGGAAGACGATCAACGATCAGAATTAGTGACTACGTCAGAAGCTCTCGCAAATGAGCATCAATTTATTAAAAATGAGCCGAATCTTCTCTAAGACACTTGGAAATGAATTGAAATAACTCCGACACATTTAACACATTTTGACTGAGCCTCCCTTTGCCTGGGTTCTGGTATCACAGCGTGAAGCTTCCTTATCTCTGACAGCCAAAGAAGATATTAGGTTGTGAGCATGGAAAAAGAAGGTCTGCTTCAAAGTAAACATCAACCCCTTCCCATATACAACAGTTCGGAAGACTGAATTCGCCGAGATAGAGGCATCCCAACGGCCTTGAGCTTCATCCTAAAGTACATCCCGGCCAGTTAACTAAATTGCTTCTCGTTGGGTGAATCATTATAGTATCTCAAAAAGAAACTATTTTGATGAAAAAAATTTAAGTTTAAGTATCTTCTAAGGGTTTTTTTTTTTTTTGCAAAGTTCTTATATATTTACATTTCTGGTATAGTATTGGACCAAATTACTCGCTTAATTGGGCGATTAACTTTCAGAGCTGCAATTTTACATTCTCTCCAACGACTAATAGATGGTCCAGACTGCCCAGAAGTGAATAAAGCCATGGAAAACACATACTTGTTGGTAGTTCTAAGTGAAGGAGAATTGTGTTAGCCGTGAGAAATTATGGAAAGAGTTGGTTCGTTGAAGAAAATTCTATGGAGCAATATGGCAGAGCATGCCAAGTATTGAAAAAAAGGCCCTAAGTTGCATGGATGCGTTACTTCATGTCAGTATACCTATTATAGCAATAGAAAAAAAGGTTTATACTCTTTAAAGACAAGAACCATCAATGTATTCGAAATGTTTCAGATAAAGTGAATCATCCGTTGAAAGATGGAAGTAAACACTTTCGGAGGTTTTCAATTATTTACACATTTGTTGTCATATTCTTCAATTATAGACTTCATCCCCTTTTTGCGGAAACTGCACCCCAATCGTGTTTAATAGATTTCTGACATGGAGGAGTCATACATTAAAATAGTATTAGGTAGCACACATTGTGTGTGTGTCATCCACATGGATGACAAGGTATGTGATTAAACTTTTTCCTAGAAGTAAATTTATCATTTTGTTCGTTGAATTGTGCGTATTTCTTCAGTTCTTGAAGAAGTTTATTCTACTTACAACTTTACGGAACTAGAAAGTTCTTATGGGTAATGTGTTATAATGGTAACAGTTTGGCTTAAAGGGATTAAAGCTTGAATCTGCCGAAAGATAGGCGCCACTTGATCATCTAACACAAGTTCGATAAAATAAACGCAACCAACTTCATCAAGTTATAAGATAAATTTATTATTGAAAATAGACAACTTAACTGAACCAAATGTATTGCAAAAAGCTTAAAATAAGCCAAATGCCAAGTGCTTTTGGCCCACTGTAAGACTTTGCCAAAGGCAAGCCAACGTTTACTGATTGGCCACAGTATTCAAAACCCACACACACACCTGTGCTCGCTAAGCCAAACATCCGCAGACCCGAACCTACGACCAACTGTACATTTACCCACGCTGCTGCAGGCAGAGCAGATTGATGTCCAGCCAGTTTGTTCACTGGTCAGACAAGACAGGACTTGGAAAAAGTCAAATGGAAGGCAGCGCTTTTATTATGGTGCAGAGATATACAGATGATATATATATATATATATATATATATATATATGTATATATTGTGCGTATGTATTACCTTTGACAGAGTATAATTTTTTATGCCGCATGAACAGCTGGCAATTTTCCGTTGCTCTCTTTTTATGGTCTTATCACATTGTGCTTAGCATTAAGATAACTCGGCGTGCTAATAAAGGAAGAAAGAAAAGAGCTACGCAATTATATAATCTGAAATTCAACACTACTGCTAAACTTCAGATGCTTTTGTTGGACTGAATGTTGCACGAACTTCAATCTTGTCTTTGCAGTTGAACTTAATAAATTTGAAATTGCACTGGGGCATAGCCAAGTTCTCAACTAAGTCAACACACACTAGCACACGCTAAATTTATTCCCACACGCACACAGATACACACCCACACACCCACACGCCCACACACCCACACGCCCACACGCATACGGACTGACACACTGACACACAGAGGCAAATAAAATCAAGTTGCCCGGGCAGCAGGATGACAGCGCCAATAAGTATGCTACATAAATTGCGCTCATTTGTGTTACGCTAGACAGAGACGGCTTGAGGGAGGCAAGTTGGAGGCAAACGAACTTTTAGCAATTTGCTTTTGGCATGACCCAAGCAATTGCAAGGCGACTCAACTGAACCGAACTGAACAAGCCAACCAAAGTCGCATGCAATCTCCCAAACCGACGGAGTTCAGGTGTCAGCTTTGGCTGCGCAGTCGCAGTCGCAGTCGCTGCCAGAGTCAACGTTGCTGCAAAAGTAGCTAAAGCAGTGAATGCAGTGGGCAGGTGACACGCATGCCACGCGGCTGTAACAAAAAACTTTTTTCAGCTCAACTTAGAGGGAGAAGGGGCGCAAGGCCGAGAGAGAGACAGAGAGTGATAGGAAGCGATAGCGAGTGCGAGATGTGAGCGAGGTGTAAGTGGAAAACGTGCATAGGTCGCGGTAGCAGCAGCAGCAGCAGCAGCATCATTTTTTGCTCTGCATTGCGACGTAGACAGCGACGTTGGCGCCCAACGTGGGGCGCTTATAACCGCACGCTGGAGGCGTTCGGGCAAAATATGATTCATGTCAAAATTGTCGTGCGTATAAATGAATATTTGAATTATTGTTGTCATGCTACGTGTGCCAGTGCTACTGTCTGTCGTGTGTGTGTGTGTGTGTGTGTGTGTGTGTGTGTGTGTGTGCGTGTCGCTTGTTGTGCAAGTTCATAAATTATGGCAACTTCCTGCTTACCCATCCTCGCCAGCCGCCATGTTGATCCCCAGCGTCCAGGCAAAACAAAAAATATGAACTGTACAAGCCACACAAGTGCATGAGTATGCGTATGTGTGTATATAGTTGTACGTGTGTACAGCAGCTATTGGGGTGTGAGTATGTGCCACCTTGTTCTTGTGCTTATGCTCATCGTCAATCGTGCTCGTTGTCAACTTTTTGGTTTTTTGTTTCTCGGGTTGTGTTGTTCTTTGCCGCCTCCGCAGAAGTTTTAATGGTTCAATACCGGTCGCGGGCTATCCAATCCCGTTGCCACTCTTACGCTCCATACAGTTTGCTCTCCATATCTGTGTCACTTGCCACCTTGGTCTGTCTATGTATGTGTGTGTGTGTGTGTGTGTGAGTTTTTGTACGTGGAATTACTGAAGTTTGGTTTTGTTTTTCACTTGCGAAACTCGGTTTGAATGCATAATCAGCGGATGTGTGTTTGTATGCGTGTGCATGTGTTTGTGGGCTTGTAGTATATAGGCGGACTCGCTTTGGGCGATCTACCGTCTGCTTACGCCTAAAGCGCTTCTGCTCCTGAAACGCTCACAGTGGGCTTGTGGGTGCTTTTATTGCGTTGCTGCTGTTACTTGTTGTATTGATTGTTTTTGTTGCTGCTGTTGTGTTATATTTATATTATGTTGAGTGGTAGCTATTAACTTACAACACACACATGAAGCAAAACGGTACACACGGCGTATGGTTGTTAAATAAATAATGTCTACCACACGCTAGCGCCTAGATGGAAGCGCTGTTGTTGTCGTGTTGCTGTTGCCTGGCAGTGTCATATTTGAAATAAATTAAAAACTTTTTCAATTGCATTTCGCTACGTGCTGAGAAAAAGAGAAGCTTATATTATTATTATTATTCTGCTTCTTTTTTTTTTGCCGATCAGCGCAGCTATCTTTATATATGTAGTACATACATATATGTATTTGCCAAGGTTTGCGCTTATTTGTGAGCTTATTCGTGCGCGTTTTCAATTAATTTTCATGCGTCAGCCAAGTGCCACAGCCTAGGGCAGGGACCACACTAGACCAGACCAGACGAATCCAGGACGAGACCAAGGCGGGCCCCATGCGGCCCAAAATTCAATTAAGCTTATGAAAACTTGAAGTGCCAAATTTAAAGCATCATTAACACTTTCAGTGTGAGTGTATGTGTCTATATGCGTGTGCCCTCCTATGTGCGGGCATGCGATTGTGTGCGTGTGTGTGTGTGTGTTGGCGTAATAAAATTAACAAGTTTATTGCATTGCCATCGACGTCAACGTCAACGTCGACGTCGACGCTGGCGACACTGTGACAATTTCTTTAAACTCAGCCAGCAACAAATACGGGCGGAGCAGCAATAACAACAACACCCAACACACTGTGCCGGAAAGTAACAACAAAGCGCCTCACAATAAAGTTCAAAATGTAAAGCAAGCAGTTATGGGAAAGATGCCAAGGAGAATGAGATAAGAGAAGTCGCCCGCCCCCTCCATGCCCCACAGACCCAGCACATAATGATAAGAATTGCAGTTGTCAAGAGAAAGTTTTTCAGTTTCAGTTAAATTGTTTATCATTTTGAGCCAAGATAACCTGCGTACCAATATGCGATATGCGTATACTTAACGAATCCCCTACTAAAGTAGGTTATGGCAGCACTTTGACAGAGGGACAGCTTAAAGCAAAAAGTTCGGTGTAAGCAATTCAAAAAAAAAACAATAAAAAAGATTGCCTTGATGTGGACACAAGTCTGTTAAACTCACTAATAATATAAAGTATTAATTTCTACATATAGTTTCAGAACATCGAATTACATATTTAAGCCTTGTACGGAGATACTCGAAATTTCGCAAAATCTGCAATAAAGTGTTGTTGTGTCGTTGCTAATAGTAAATTAATAAAATATTTAGAAAGAAGGGTGGCCAGAAAACCGCGTATAGGAGAGAAATGACTTGGTATTTCCGAGCGGATAAATCAAAGTTAAAAGTCTTCAAGCTGTCTAATTTTTATGTTCCACACACATTCTCTAGACTCCAAGCTCATATAAGCGCTATTAATTCCTCTCGTTAAAAACCGTTTAGACTTGTTTCATATATTCGCTTCATCATTTAAAATTTGCGAATTTTCAACTATTTATACACCCAAGGATTCAAACCAAAACTTATTTTGGATACGGCTTCGATTATGGGTTGAATCCCTGCATATAACTGACAAACACTGTTGGTATAGTATAACTTAGTGTAACAGATGGCAACTCTCAACTCCAAAGGAGGAACAAATTAAACAGTAACTGGCCTAGACCTTCAACTCCAGCATCAGCTGCTTTATCCTACTCTTCAACTTCAAGATCATCAAATTGTGTCGGGTTGTGACTACGGTGTGTATGGCAGAGATACAAAATTGAAATTAACAACAACAATACTTTTTAGGTACACGTATCAGTATGAAACTATACTATTAAGGGCCAATGTTGTCTATTTGCAACGTCCTAGTAGTAGGATGATAGGATTGTAAAAATCAAGTTAGTTATCTTTTTTATTTAGCTTGAAAGTATTGCCTCAAATATTTTATAGGACCTTCTACTATAATTCGGTCATAAAAGGGTTCAGTTCAATATTTGACTTACATGCTTGTAACGTCATGGTGGACTAAAGTTAAGTCCAAAGGTGTAAGGACTTATAGTTCTTACATCTTGTTGATGTTTTGTTTGTTTCGTGTGAGTTAAAGTTCATTTGAAAACTACGAAGTATCTTAAAAGTCACAGATAAGGCCCAAAAACGCGATTTCTTGCTACAAGAAGGAGATATCACCAAAGGCTGACTATAGGCATTTCTTGAGATCCACGTAATCGATAGTATTTGCTGCCGCCAACTGAATGACATATGAAACATATTCGTATTTTTTCGGATCCAAAAGCGAGCGTTTTGTCGGGTCAAGTATTGCCCGACGAGCTCTGTTAGCTGTAGGACGACATTGACATAGTCAAGCGAATTAACATCCAGCGAGCTCCGCTGGCTAGGCCATGTTGTGCGTATTTATTAAGAAGCTACTGCGAGAAAGGTCTTCAATGCTGCAGTTGGAGGAAGGCGGCGAAGGTGCAGGACATGTCTCCGTGGGATGCACCAGGTTGTGGTATCACCGATGGGAGAAGGCGCGCGCTAAGCAGAGGCTTCTGGAGGAGTGCTCTACATCAGACCGGAACCCGATATCGGATTGTTAAGAAGAAGGAAACTGTACCAAATTATATGCGCCTCACCCAAATACTTACAACTCAATTTTATGCCCGAATTGTGGAATTGCGACGTTAAGCCCAAATTGTTTTTTCGATTGTGCGTGCCTGGAGAAATCAGTTGGCTTCAAAACCTTTAGAATTTTTTTTTAATTTATTATATTTCAATAACTTATATCTATCAAATAGTTGATACGAAATGGATTCATTGCCTAAAAATGTTTACAAAATAACTAACGATTAGTGTCGCTGGCCTGAACTCAGCGATGATCAACCGAACTCATCGATATATTTCTGCGTTTTGGGTGCAATTTGAGACATTATTTTCTTCTCGATTGGAGCAACCTACGGCACCGCCAAGGCTAGTGTTGACATTTCTGCAATGTCGGTCAAGCATTCCGAGCATCATTCCAGTCGTTATGGCTGGCATCATAGCCATATATGGTCTCGTAGTATCGGTGCTGCTTACAGGTTCTATGACAAGCGTCTTGAATAGCTACAAGGGGTTTCTGAATATGGGCGTTGGCTTGACTGTGGATATTTCTGGAATGGCGGCTGGCTGGGCTATTGGAGTTGTGGGAGATGCCGGCATACGAACACCGGCAGAGCATGCCGTTGGCCTTATATTGATACTGATTTTTGCGGAAGTACTGGGATTGTGCGGCTTGATTGTGGCCATTTATGTGTTTACCAAATAATGTTTTTACTCTGAACTTAGTCTCTTAATAAGTTTTATTTGTTTAATAAAAGCATATTGAAAATGACAAAAGTCAGCTTGTTTACCCGATTCAATAATAACTATTGTAACTAGTAATCTCTCTAATGTGAGGCACGAACTACGACTTTGACGTCTTTCTTCAACAGCCAAGCTGCTTTCCTTTCTACCTGAATGTCGTACTTTCTTCTTAAACATAGCCAAAAGCAAAATATATAGCAAGTGGAAAGTTGGGTTACTCTCATTCAAATGTCTTCCACGACAAAAAAAAAACTATCGATTGTTCTTCTAATTGATGCCCCCGCTGACATGGTTGACTGCTAAAATCTCATTGCGAAACACACCGACCTTTTGCAACACACGGTCTATCAATATGTTGAAGGCCCACAAACGCGATTTCTTGCTACAAGAAGGAGATATCCCCAAAGGCTGTCTAGAGCCATTTCTTGAGACCCACGTAATCGATAGCTTTTGCTGCCGCCAACTGAAAGACATATGAAACATATTCGTATTTTTCCGGATCTAAAAGCGAGCGTTTTGTCGGGTCAAGTATTGCCCGACGAACTCTGCTAGCTGTAGGACGACATTGACATAGTGAAGCGAATTAACATCGAGCGAGCTCCGCTGGCTAGGCCATGTTGTGCGTATTTATGAAGAAGCTACTGCGAGAAAGGTCTTCAATGCTGCAGTTGGAGGAAGGCGGCGAAGGTGCAGGATATGTCTCCGTGGGATGCACCAGGTTGTGGTATCACCGATGGGAGAAGGCGCGCGCTAAGCAAAGGCTTCTGGAGGAGTGCTCTACATCAGACCGGAACCCGATATCGGATTGTTAAGAAGAAGGAAACTGTACCAAATTATATGCGCCTCACCCAAATACTTACAACTCAATTTTATGCCCGAATTGTGGAATTGCGACATTAAGCCCAAATTGTTATTTCGATTGTGTGTGCCTGGAGAAATCAGTTGGCTTCAATACCTTTAGAATTTTTTTTAATTTATTAAATTTCAATAACTTATATTTATCAAATAGTTGATACGAAATGGATCCATTGCCTAAAAATGTTTACAAAATAACTAACGATTAGTGTCGCTGGCCTGAACTCAGCGATGATCAACCGAACTCATCGATATATTTCTGCGTTTTGGGTGCAATTTGAGACATTATTTTCTTCTCGATTGGAGCAACCTACGGCACCGCCAAGGCTAGTGTTGACATTTCTGCAATGTCGGTCAAGCATTCCGAGCATCATTCCAGTCGTTATGGCTGGCATCATAGCCATATATGGTCTCGTAGTATCGGTGCTGCTTACAGGTTCTATGACAAGCGTCTTGAATAGCTAAAAGGGGTTTCTGAATATGGGCGTTGGCTTGACTGTGGATATTTCTGGAATGGCGGCTGGCTGGGCTATTGGAGTTGTGGGAGATGCCGGCATACGAACACCGGCAGAGCATGCCGTTGGCCTTATATTGATACTGATTTTTGCGGAAGTACTGGGATTGTACGGCTTGATTGTGGCCATTTATGTGTTTACCAAATAATGTTTTTACTCTGAACTTAGTCTCTTAATAAGTTTTATTTGTTTAATAAAAGCATATTGAAAATGACAAGAGTCAGCTTGTCTACCCGATTCAATAATAACTATTGGAACTAGTAATCTCTCTAATGTGAGGCACGAACTACGACTTTGACGTCTTTCTTCAACAGCCAAGCTGCTTTCCTTTCTACCTGAATGTCGTACTTTCTTCTTAAACATAGCCAAAAGCAAAATATATAGCAAGTGGAAAGTTGGGTTACTCTCATTCAAATGTCTTCCGCGACAAAAAAAACTATCGATTGTTCTTCTAATTGATGCCCCCGCTGACATGGTTGACTGCTGAAATCTCATTGCGAAACACACCGACCTTTTGCAACACACGGTCTATCAATATGTTGAAGGCCCACAAACGCGATTTGTTGCTACAAGAAGGAGATATCCCCAAAGGCTGTCTATAGCTATTTCTTGAGATCCACGTAATCGATAGTATTTGCTGCCGCCAACTGAATGACATATGAAACATATTCGTATTTTTTCGGATCCAAAAGCGAGCGTTTTGTCGGGTCAAGTATTGCCCGACGAGCTCTGTTAGCTGTAGGACGACATTGACATAGTCAAGCGAATTAACATCCAGCGAGCTCCGCTGGCTAGGCCATGTTGTGCGTATTTATGAAGAAGCTACTGCGAGAAAGGTCTTCAATGATGCTATTGGAGGAAGGCAGCGGAGGTGCAGGACATGTCTCTGTGGGATGCACCAGGTTGTGGTATCACCGATGGGAGAAGGCGCGCGCTAAGCAGAGGCTTCTGGAGGAGTGATCTACAGCAGACCGGAACCCGATATCGGATTGTTAAGAAGAAGGAAACTGTACCAAATTCTATGCGCCTCACCTCACATACTTACAACTCAATTGTATACCCGAATTGTGGAATTGCGACATTAAGCCCAAATTGTTATTCCGATTGTGCGTGACTGGAGAAATCAGTTGGCTTCAAAACCTTTAGAATTTTTTTTAATTTATTAAATTTCAACAACTTATATTTATCAAATAGTTGATACGAAGTGGATCTATTGCCTAAAAATGTTTACAAAATAACTAACGATTAGTGTCGCTGGCCTGAACTCAGCGATGATCAACCGAACTCATCGATATATTTCTGCGTTTTGGGTGCAATTTGACACATTATTTTCTTCTCGATTGGAGCAACCTACGGCACCGCCAAGGCTAGTGTTGGCATTTCTGCAATGTCGGTCAAGCATTCCGAGCATCATTCCAGTCGTTATGGCTGGCATCATAGCCATATATGGTCTCGTAGTATCGGTGCTGCTTACAGGTTCTATGACAAGCGTCTTGAATAGCTACAAGGGGTTTCTGAATCTGGGCGTTGGCTTGACTGTGGATATTTCTGGAATGGCGGCTGGCTAGGCTATTGGAGTTGTGGGAGATGCCGCAATACGAACACCGGCAGAGCATGCCGTTGGCCTTATATTGATACTAATTTTTGCGGAAGTACTGGGAATGAACGGCTTGATTGTGGCCATTTATGTGTTTACCAAATAATGTTTTTACTCTGCAGTTAGTCTCTTAATAAGTTTTATTTGTTTAATAAAAAAATATTAAAAATGACAAGTGTTAGCTTGTCTACCCGATTCAATAATAACTATTGCAACTAGTAATCTCTCTAATGTGAGGCACGAACTACGACTTTAACGTCTTTCTTCAACAGCCAAGCTGCTTTCCTTTCTACCTGAATGTCGTACTTTCTTCTTAAACATAGCCGAAAGCAAAATATATAGCAAGTGGAAAGTTGAGTTACTCTCATTCAAATGTCTTCCGCGACAAAAAAAAACTATCGATTGATCTTCTAATTGATGCGCTCGCTGACATGGTTGACTGCTGGGATCTCATTGCGAAACACACCGATCTTTTGCAACACACGGTCTATCAATATGTTCAAGAGATTGCTGGAGAACCGCGAAAAGTATGAAAATATCCGGAGAGATCCTTACATACATAAACAGTGTTCCATGCATTGCTCAACGTTATTCATTAAAGTCGCAACAACTTTAAAAGGATACCGAACTCAATGCTTAATATAAAAGAGCTCTCAACACACTTGAGTTAGCTACTCTCTGCAACTGTTTAGAAATATCTTTTCCGATTATTGTCAACACATGATTTGGGTTTGCGTCGGAGTGAGAAATCCGAAGCTCGATTATAGTTAAGTTCCGAACGCGAGAAACGAGTTTAGCTTTAACTTGAATAGCGGCGGAATATGCTCTAGTCAAAGGCTTACTATGGCTTATTTTCGCATACGTCTTGAAGGTAAACAGGCAATGGCCATTGTCAAATGTCAACTGTCAAATGTAGTTTCCCTAGCCAGATTATCCGCTTTGAGCAAATGCTAATCAAGTCAAGCTCAAGCTGATGCGCGGCTCTCGTCACTGTTGCCAGCGCAAATACGACGAGGGCGACCCATAAAATTTGATGACAATGGAACACATACGCGGGCAGACTAACCAAAGACTGACTGACTGGCTGACAATGCTTTAGAAATGCTAATTCATAATCTTAATGACAATGCGTCATAGTGGTAGCAGCGGCAGCAAACGCAGCGAAGGGAACTGTAGCTGATGATGGAGATGTATGGCAGCTGGGGAAGCTTTGGGGTTTGGCTCAGACCAAACAATTCTAAAATAATTTGCATATCCTGCAAGCGTTGGTTGCCTAGTTGTCATAACTTCAGCGACATTTATCTCAATTTCACGCACGCTAAATACTTGCCACACACACACACAAACACACACCATGTAATGACATACGTAGTGACATGCGGACAAAGACGAGCGCTACTCGGCATAATAATAGCCCGGGCTCTCATAGCTTGCGCCGTCGAATCCGGTGTTGACGTCGCAGTTGCAGTCGACTTTGCCGTCATCGTTGTCAACATTGTGCGCTTCCTGTTTAAATAATAAACCATGAAAGCTTAGCGCACAAATGCAAAGTTAAATATGCAAAAGATACTTACACACGCACATACAGCCTGAGAGAGAGCGAGATAGAGCGAGAAACAGAGCGAGATAGCAAAAGAAAAGCAAGACGAATCATAAGCTGCTCAGCAGCTCGTTGAATGTATTTAAGCATAAATTTCAATTATGCACGAAATAAAAGCAACACGAACGCATACATAGGTGATCACACAGATACGCACACACACACACACACACGCACACACACACACACACCAGAAAGTGCCATTGAAGCCAGCAAGTTAGCGAGTATGGCTTAAAAGATATTGTATCTCTTAGATGCTTTCTAATATGTTGCTGTTGTTGTTGTGTCTGTTGACATTTTTGATGCCAACATTTAGGCACATTATGGGCCTTGATTTTGTGTGCAGCTTATAAGCGTTGGCTTACATATGCATGTGTGTGTGTGTGTGTGTGTGTGTGTGTGCAGTGCCATCAATCTGCATTAGCTAAAATGAGCGAGAGAGAGAGAGCGCGAGCGAAAGAGTATAACCTTTAAATCCGCGCTTTGCGAAACTATGAAAATGCTTCAACTTGTTTGTTTTTATACATATATACCATTTTTTACTTTTCGCTTTTCATGTTGCATTTTATGAGCAGACCGTGCGTCATAATGTGGCCAATGATGCTGCAACTGCTTCCGTTTCCGCTTGCGCTACCCCGCCTGGCTCTGCCTAAGCCTCTCGCTTTGTTCAGGGCACGGCACGGCAACTTTAGTTTTTTTTATTTTTTATTGTTTTATGAGGCCTTGCAGCAGCTGCCGGCACGTAAGCGTTGAAAAGTTGCCGCACTCGGCAACTTTAAACATGGCTGCCCGGCAGCCATCTTTGCCTTGTGCCACACTTTTCGCTGTGCATAGTAGTACGATGCTGTGGCGTGCTGTTGCAGCTGCAACAATTTCATAAACTGCTGATGTTGCCTGCAGTTGCAAGGCACAACTAGTTCTTTAACTTCAGCCCACACACACACACACACATACATATATATACACAGATTCGCTGTCTGGTTTCGCCTGCTTTGTTTTCGGCCGGGGTCAAACCTTCCGCCAGAGTTGCCAGCTGTTTTTAGAAACAAAACACATAAAGAAATCACAAAAACAGCAAAAAAACACAGCAAATTATGAAGTGCAAAGTAACGATGAGCATAAGGCTGTTGCAAGCGATGACGATGTTAATAAAGCAAACTCGTCTCTTGCCACCTCCTTCTACATTGCAACTTCAGACGAGCGTTTTCCGCTGCTAGCACTATCTTTCACGCACACCCACACACTCACACTTTCAACTATTGACGAAAGAGTCCGTTTGTTGCTTGCAACAGCGCATCTTTCAGCTGAAAAAGTTGCAACTAAACTTTTTGGTCCTTTTTATTTTGTTGTCGCTGCCGGTGCCACTGCCGCTACTGATGTTGCGCTTCCTAAACCCGGTCACGGGTCAGCTTTTTTTCTCTTTGTTGCTGCCCTGGCTTTTGTGCATAAATTATTGTTTATTGGAATGGTCAAAACTTTTGATTGCAGTTGTAGTTCTTTCTGGCAATGCCCTGTCCACCCAGTGTATTTTTTTCCAATAAAAATTTTTTGTTTTCAGCCGCACTTTTTGCATAATTTGATTTTGCTGTTTTCGCATGATTTCGAAATAAACATGCTATGTTCAGTGTTGCTCTTCCCCATCCTGCTCTCGGTCAATCTCTGCATGCAAAGAACATGAAATAAATGCTAAACAAAATAAGCAGCCTGCTAGTGTGCTGAAAAAGCCGACTTTAAAGAATACTCTACCCAATGAGCTAAAAAAAACGCAATACACGGGAGCCTAGTACGCAGCTGGCTAACATAAACAGACAAAAATAACAAAAAGGACAAATTTAAATGGTCACCCTACGTTGTCAGCTGTTTTATGTCAGCTGTATTTATCATTATATTAAAATGGAAGCAGATATTTTGTAGTACATACTGTGCGACTACTAGGGGCCTCATTTATTAATGCTCATTCAATAGGTATTTTTACGTAGATTTGCCGAAAAAATGGTTTTTCCG
The DNA here is from genome assembly GCA_035041775.1 of Chymomyza caudatula. Lineage (NCBI taxonomy): Eukaryota > Metazoa > Arthropoda > Insecta > Diptera > Drosophilidae > Chymomyza > Chymomyza caudatula. Next base: position 27,611 of record JAWNKW010000207.1, read on the forward strand.
AATATAGAATTTAGTAGAAGAGGGCGTAGCCGAAAGCAGAATAGGGCGTGGTGAAGTGAGAGAGAATAAAGAATACGAGAGAATGACTGAGGGAGAGTGGGCAGCGATAGGAGATGAAATGAGAAGGGAGGAGATAGATGCGATGAGAAGAGATGAGATTAGATGAGATGACGCGAGACGCGACGAGATGAGGTGATATGAGAAGAGTGCAGATGAGATAAGATGAGACGAGATGAAAGGAGATCAGGTAAGATGAGATGAGCCGAGATAAGAGGAGATGGAAGATATGAGGATTAGCATCTTTATAATAAAACGGAAGCCGATATTTTCTGGTACACTCAGCCTCATATATTCATTCTCATTCGATAGATATTTTGACATAAGCAAGTGCGGAACACCTTTAGGGATTATGCTAACTGAGAAGCAAGATTTGTCTTGGCAAAACGATTTTGCGAGTATTCAATAAAAAAATAAATAAGTAATAAATAATATACGCCACTTTTATTGCTTTTTTAAGACTCAATTTTAGCGTACTTCATCATTTCAGCATGTAAGGCAAATGAATTGCCTGCTGTTAATGAGTTCCACAAACGTTTCACGCACACTGTCTAGTTGGCAGCTCTCATTATAAAAGGTGGCAACGCTCAGTTTGGTACTGCGTAATGCAGAATGCGGGATAATGAAAAAATGCAAATATCTTAACTCGGTATGCCCTGTCCCTTCTTTTCGCAACCTTTACTAAAATAATCATAAAAAAAACTACACACATCACTATTTTCAAAAAATGGGTATCCCAAAACTTAAGTAATATATCATAATATGTTTGTATGTTTTGAGCTTGGCTTTTGCTCATTATGTCCAGCAGCAAATTCCCTTATAAGTAAATTTTCGCTGAATTCGGACGCAAGCTAACAATTCTATGAAAACAGTGATTTTCAAATATAAAAATATATATAGTAAATCTTATCGTACGAAGCTGAAGATAATATTGGTAAATAGGATATTGTGTTTTAGTCATGTCATTTTGTAAAACTTGTAACACAGCTGTCTGAGAACGAGATTCTTCAACTAGAGAGACTGATGATGAAGAAGACAGTGACTCTAAGTTCGGAATTACCGATTTCAGTTTACTTTCTATATAATACCTTGATCCACGATTATTTTAATTAAACAGATGCCATTCTTTAGAAGCTTCTCGAGTTTATCGATGATAGATTTTTTAAAATAAGACCACTTATCAAGTATTTCCACAAGAGGTTTCAAGCTGTATCCAAGCACCAACGACTCTGTGTTGGTAAGCAGTTGTGTTCGATAAATATGAAGGGCAGACCAACGCGTCTTCTCTCCGTGCGATTTGGCTACGTTTTTATAAACTTTCGAAACCTGTACAGCCGTTGGCGATAATGGATTGTCTTTAAAAATGGTTCGGTTCTTGTCGGTGCCTTTCCAAATGGGTTCAAGAAAACATTAGTTTCATTAACATTTTGGCCATTTTTATACAACGGAGCTTCAGAGTTTATCGTTTGCCAAACAGCCTAGCTTTTGGTGTGGTTATTGCCTGCGTTTTATGGTGTGCTGCGAAAACAGTTCATTTAGTATCTATCTACCTAAGTTGGCATTCATACTCATACTCAACTACAGAAAGCTACTCGTAGCGATCGAAAAAGAAAGAAAGTATCGACATTATAGTGGAAAAAGCGAATGTTTACAATTTTGGTCAATTGGTTTTGGATTGGTGCCAGATATTGAATCGTTTCGGAAAGAAATATGTAAATTGACCAACTGCAAGCCTGAAACTTAGTCCTTTTGTACAAAGTGTAATTTACATCCAAAAATTAACTTTGAAGCTAATTTGGCAATCGGTATAAGACACATGTTTCGTTGAAAAAAGGTCGATAGATAGATATATTATCTCTATCAAGAAGACTATGTAATTGTCGAGAAGCGTAAAACAATTTTTTGAGTGCAAAAGAAAAATAAGGTTAAGCTGACCAGTGAATACCGGACCTCATGGGTTGGATTAAAATAACGCTTCTCTAATGTGTCACCTTACACATAGCACAATCTAATACAATGCGCCAACTAACGCACCTGCAAGAACATCAGCCAAAGCTGTTGCCTCTTCAGTACCGATTTGAGTGCATGCTGTTGGTGATGCAATCCCCCTTGGTTAGGGGCGAGTTGTATCTATCAACTCTTCTGTTCAATAGGCTTTGGAAACTGCTCATCCCGTGTTATAGAAATTAAGGGCTAGGTTGGCGCTCCTCTTTTAACCTCGACAGGCTGGGATTTGGTCCAGTGCCTTAAAGTGTTGTACTTTTCAGCCGCTGTGGTGGCCTTTCCGTGTTTCTGCGCACAAGAGTATAAGTGACACGTCTTGCGAGCTGTTCTCGAACGGCATTTGATCGCAAAATTACTTGCGATGGAGGATGTTGGCATATGCAGCATAAATTCAATTGATTGTTGTGTTGTCGCAGAGAAACACAAGGACCACCTGCACAGAGATACGTATATGCAGGTAAAGCTACTCATAACCGGCGGTCGTCCCTTACCGGAGCTCACGCGTTCAGGACAGGACTGTAGACCAGGCTGACTCTCGGCAGGGCTCGGAAGACACAGTCCGATCCAGGTCTGAGATGTGTGGGGGATATGAAGTGTGTGAGCTACGTGGGGGGCATCACAAACTGCTCATCAGTCTGCTTTTTGATGTGAGACGTCTTTCCCACTCGTATGCAGATGCGAAAATCTTTTATTACGCCCAGGTGGTTTTACGCTCGGATGTCGCTACGCTTGTGTGTGCGTCGAAAAGAGCGAGAAGTCTTCACATTAGTTTTTGTTTCCTGTGCAAGCAGTGAGAGCAAAGAGAAAAGCAAGCATGCTTATGTTAGGTTTTTGTTACTGCAGCGACAGAAAATGCGCACGATAGATGGCGCCACATTATGTTTTTAAAATGTTTCACATCCGTGGCTAAATCTCTAAAATGTAATCATAAATCGATTGAGCTGATAATTTTGATCATTACTCTGTATTGCTTTGGGGCTACATTGGCCCTTTTCATGATTTTTTTCCACAAATTTAATATACTCTCTTAGCCATTGGCACAGGGTATAGAAAATAAGTAGAAGCGCAACAAAATTTCAAAAAATTTTGGTACACAAAACTTTTTACTAGTAGTTGAACTTCTTGTGCAAAACTTTTAAGCTCATTTTTTCTTTGGCTCTGTAGTTTTTACTGCAACTTTTTTTTCTACTCTGTTGCTCTCCCTGGTTTGCCATCATGAAAAACAGAATATCGGTCGGGGCTTTGAGTTATTGACGGGGAGTACGCAACAGCGAATAGGCAAAAATAAAAACTGCCAAACAAAATGTAAAGAATTTAAATGGGCACAGTAAAGAGTAAAGCAAATATTTGCATACGTTGTGCATACTGCCGGACCCAGCGAAATTGGGCGGGCGGAATGCAAGTTGGGCATGGTCAGATGATTGGTACGAGTGCCCTACGGAGGTGTGCATGTAAATTGCAATTGATTTGGTCTAAGTGCGTTTCGATGTTGAGTGTTAGGTTCGCACTGTCACTGGAGTTACATAACTATGAGCTAAGCAAAGTACATTTGTGCATATAATATTAGATAACAAACAACTTGAACTGCAATTTATACATAAAATACTTGTATATATACTATATACTATATACATATGTACATATGTGCAAATGCAAAGTTTCAGCTTGTATGTTTGCCACCTGTGGCTGTGGCTTGCTGCACTTGCATTCACTTCCTTATTATGTGAGGCCTTAAGTGTTTTGCCAACATGTTATTGACATAACGTAACTTGATTATGTGACACTGTGCAAGTATTATGCGTGTGCTTAACGTTTTGCTGTTTGCCATTGCCAAGTGCATATGCTTCAGCGTTAAAGAAATATCCTAAGTTTTCGTGCGAACAAAGTTTCGAGAAACTTCTGAAAATTTATTCTCACTATGAATTTGGCTAAATGAAATTCTTAAATGTACGCAAAAACAGGGAGGAATGGCAGACCATAAGTTCCATTGCCGAAAGTGAGCAGTAACATGAGGCGAATCGTTGTCCGTCCGTATGAACATCTAGATCTCGAAGACTATAACAGTTAAAGATACAACAATTTTACCCGGTAAGGCAAATTGAGTTTGATATTTGCATAAATTTGATATCTCACCCTAATCCATATATTTGACACCTCTCAAAGTTCAAGATGAGGTGACAACTTTTCGATCTTTGTATTATTTGTGATTGTGCACTTTGTGATTCTGCTTAGACATTGTTACTTATTTGTACTGACGCCATTCATTTTGTACGGCTTAAGTCTACCTTTGAGGCGAGAATATGGGTGCGCATTTTATTATTATTGGTCGGAGATTATGCAACCGTGTCTCCAGTTTCACACCTGTGAACGAAATGCTGATTTGCGCGCATGTCCATGCGGAGTACAAGAATGCTGCTACCAAAGATGCGTTCTGCGCTAGACTAGAGACAGTCTATGACTACTCACAGCATATGACGTCACAATCCTTCTATATGATTTTAATGGCAAGGCTAGAAGAGAGCATATCTTTAATCCTGCAGTCCGACAATTCAGATTTCAGCATCCACAAGCCAAGGTGGCTATCCTCTGAACAATCTACACGCAATTATTTAGATCACGTTGTGATCGATGACAGGCATGCATCCAGTGTACTGGATGCTCATATGTTCTGAGGGGTCAACATAAACTGTGATCACTACCTTGTTGCAGCCAAAAGGACGTGAGACCTAGTGTACTGTCACAAGGCTGCAATTACAACGATATTCCATAGCCTTCTCAACATACCTGCGACTTCATACGGGACTTTGGACGTAAATGTGTCCTTTATATTGCATATTAGGTCCCATCGAGCGTTTTGTGTAGGAACAAAAGCCGTGTGCCTTAGGCCTGGTAAGTCCACCTTTACAACATTGTGATGGAGTGTGTGTTGCTCTCCTACGCAGATGATATTGACCTCATTGCTCATACCAAGGGAAATTTTAACGGAGCCTTAGCAGCCATAGAAAAAGAATCTGCCAGGGAACGTCTGGTTTTGAATAAGGGAAAGGAAAATAAAATGTCAGTATGGAGATCAAGCGGAGAATAGCTCTTGACAATAGAACTCACGCTAGATGAAACAAAGACTCTAAAAGTCGCTAATGCTTGCCATTTTGTTTTGCAGCGCTGAAGTATGGGTGGTAATGCAATCTGACATTGGCTTCGTCAGCGGCTCCGGCTACTCACAGGAAATTCCTTAATGCGGCTGTTGAAAGAAGGGAACGAAGGGTTATTCCGTGTCTCCGTTGGAAAGACCAAGTAGTGCGCGCATTAACAAACTTTAGTATCACTGATTGGGAAGGCATACGCGAATAAGAAGCGCCTGCAGGAACGGCTTACATTAGGCCATCACCCGGTAACGGGGTTTAATGGCCATTCAAGAAGAAATATATATGAATTTTGGGATTCATCCAAACTATACTGTAGTCAGCACATTTAGAGCAAAACTTCATAGTGACTGGTGTTAAATGGCTCATAATCAATATGTAACGTGCTTCTTGGAACTTCTTAAACAGACGCATCGAGCTTGTTAGTTGACTGAAATCAATTTATTTTGAACATGTTACATACAATGTGTGATCGAGTCAGTCAGTCTGTGTAGATTCTGTAGAGTCTTTCGATCTGTCCAAGCGATACGGATTATATTTCTTCAATTCTTTGATTGTATAACTATAGAACTCCCTCGGTGGCTCCTGTTCGAAAACCAGCTCATTCTTTGCCAGAGCTTCAGCATCACCTTCGCGCTCCACTCGTATGCCATTGCGGTGGCACGCACGACGGTACATCTGCTCTTCACGAGTCATAAAGTACGAGCACTTGACTGGAGCTATCGGTGTCACGGCATCGCTTTTGGGGACAGCTTGTGTTTCTGTGTAAAGGAGTAAAAGATTTGCGAAAGTCACAGTTGCCATCTTTCATCTTTACATCACTTTTTGGGCTTATTTTTTGGCTTACCCGTGTCTTTGTCTGTGATTTCAATGTTGATATCTTGACTGTAGGCCATATTGTTTAATTTTGTATGACTTTTAAATTACAGAAATTTTAGTTAGTCTTAACTTGATCGAATTTTTATGTATTTGTTAGGATTTCTATCTACGAACGGTATTAAATGAGTTTTCAAGGCTTACTGAGTGAAAAAAATACACTTATATTTAAAGATATATGCACGGGAGAGTTGCTATGGGCAACACTTTTAAAATTACCATTCAGAAAATGACTTTCTATTTCGACCAGAGACTTTCCAATTGTCTTGTTAGTTTCTTCCGAAGTATATTGAAGACTGATCGTAACAACTTACGTTACATTACTTGACGTAATATTTTATTAATGCTTTACGCAATTTCTTGTGAATTAATTTCAAAACTTGAAATTACGTTACGTAACGAACAAAAGCCAAGACTTTAACTCTTAAGTGTTGCAACTAGAACTGCAGCAATAAGCTGAACGAAAAACAAAATGCAAATATGCAACACCATCGTGATTGACATTTGAACTGCTAATGAAGCTATCACTCGTCGGAGCACTCGTTGGAGCACTCGACGATGTCGACGATGTCATCAAGCGACAGTCAACGTTCAACAGTGTCTGTAACGACGAAGGTGGGGCAGAAGGCGCCATTCTTTGTGCGGCAATTGCAACAACGTGACAGTTGCAAGCGGCCGCTGCAAGGCTGCAATAACAATAGCTGCCACAGGTACGAGATTCACATATAGTACTGAGGTAGAGAAAAGTGTCAACAAGGGAAATACTTGCACGGTAAGAAATCTGCAGCATATGAGACACTGCTCTGCTGTGATCTGCTCTGCCTTGGATAATATGCAATGCACTTGTCTGACATTTCCCTGCACTTTGCACTTTTACATTTTGTTTTGACAACTGCAAATTCATCAATTTAGTGGCAACAGCAGATGTGGCAACTACAGAGAGAGAAAGGATACCATATATACATACATATAGGGCAAGGCGGCAAAAGATGCAGACAAAACCAGAGCTAACGAGTTTCGCTGCACAAAGACGTAGACGTAGTGACTACCAGAAGTAGACAACTACGTTGAGGACGATGATGATGATGATGAGCACGTCGTCGATGAGACCGATTGATGGGCTCTATTGCGTAGCAGATTGAGATACACACACACGCACTCAGAGACACGGATACTAAGGCGAGGCGAGGCGTGGCGAGGCGAGGCGAGGCGGGACAACAAAACCAACCAAACAGCGTCAAAAGACAATCAAACGAATGCAAATTGAAGTAGAAGCGATTAAGCTGAAAATGGATTTGTGTATTTTATGCCATTGGAAAAGGTTCTTGCCGATTTTTGTGCCCTAGCAGCCGAGCGAAAAAGAAAACAGCTTGACTCGGCAAAGTTTTTCTTCTTATTTTCCCAATTCTGGTTTTTGTGTGGCATTGGCAGAATTGCGGCTCAAAAAGTTTTTTTTCTCTCTCCTTCTTTTACTTTAACTTTGGGCGCAAAGGCAAAAGTGCAACTAAGGAGCGGAGGCGCCACTAGTGCCACCCATTGAGCTAAGCATTATGCAACCTTATTGTCGATTTGTGCTGATGTGGCAGCAGGAGCCGGAGTCTCAGCAGCCTCAGCAGCAGAGCAAATTGCAAATGCTGCAAAATGCATGCGACTTCAAGTGTAAAATCTCGGAAAATAGTTTTTGAGCAAATGTGCCGCAAAAGCCAACGCCGAAGCCAAAGATAACGAGACAATTTCACATGAAATTTGGCACATTCAAAATGATGAAATACGAGATACAAGTTAAGGGACCTGGGATACATAAGTACTTGCACTTACCATAACCACAAAACAGATAAATAATGTTAGTTCCACCGAAAACAAAGCCAACATATAAAGGCGAAAACGCAGAAAATTCGATAAAAAAAAAAACGAACTCCGCATGCTCTTCATGTAGCCATATTAAAGGGAAATATGATTTCCAATACCAAGAAAACCTGTTATAAGCAACTTGAAATGCTCTTGCATTGGATTGCTGCCAATAACTAAGAGACATTAAAGGGTAAATACAATACGATTCAGTTATAAACATTAGAAATCTACTTTCGGTACCGAAATTCTTATATATACTCAACCTTTTCTTATTTTATTCAAAATGCTTATAACTAAACATTTATACATCCTTAACTATGTAACTACAAATTAATAATGTGTCCATGTATGTCTGAATCCATTTTAATCAAAAACGGCTGAACATATTGTGTGTTTAATTATTTCCAAAAGCCGAATTGTTGAAAAGTGTAAAAAATGCCAATCGGCAGGACAACTCGAAAAGGACAACAGTCGCGAATAAATGGAGCGAATAATTCATGAGAAGAAATCGAAATTCGTGTTGAGGACCGTTCAACACCGTTCCCTTTCAAGAGCTGCTGAATCATCCGAACAGCGAAGCTGCACTTCGAGAGCTGCGGAATTACTCAAACAACGTCACGCATGTCTGCAAAACGATCGTTCGCGACAGACTCGAGCAAGAGAAAGAACCAATTTGAAAATGGAAGCATTCAAATACAATAAAGACTTCGATTACAGCGCAAACTCCGGAGTAGTGATTTAACAAATGGATAATGTGGAATGTGTTGCTCGAATGGAAAAATCTTTATCGATCCAAATGAGCCATTCTTGACGTACATGCCTGGAGTTGGAAGTACTTCTATATAATTTCTCAAAACATTCGGAAGTACAGCACCAGTTTTGGCTTTACAACTACATTCAAAGTGCAAGGTCAAGTGTCCTTTCGAATTGACGCACTACTTCAGTAGCCTGATGCCGATCCGAGTCTTCTTTAAATTTATGTAATGGGCGTTAAGCAAATGGAAACCGCTATATAGCTATGTTATATCCATATAGAAAGATTCAAACCGCAATCGAAACCGTAACCGTTATCTAAAACAAATGATTGAATGTCGAAACCGTAACCGTATCGAAACCGAAATACATTTTTTTTAAGAAAAACCGAAAACTATTATAGTTTTTAGGAAATAATCAAATTGATATAAATTTGTTTCGGTTTTTTTCTTTGCAAGCTTACATATTTTTTTCATGTTGTGCTTTACATTCCGTCATTCTGTGAAGCATGTTCATCTTCGTCGCATAGTAGGGTTATCTGACTTTAAGGAGTAAACATATTTTCAAAATTTGAAATGCATGGAACATAGAATTCCTTATCGCTTCTGCGATACACTGCGATTGCTTTGTGTATGGACCGCATAATAATTACGCTGCTGGTGCCATAAAAAGAGACACACTAGACAACACAATTTGTTTCTCGCTCACTCTTATTTTCTTTAACATTAAACAAGAACTTGAAAGTAATAGAGAGTCGGTCTAACAGATACAGCAACACAAGCAGCATGACACGAACACTGCCTTGGATATGGACAGTTTTCAGCAATAATTTTGAATTTTTTTACGGTTCAGGTTTCCACTCTATTACTTTCATACTCTTGATTTTTTTTATAGGAACCGGTATAACAGTTAAATCAAAAACGATTTTATTAAAAAAAGAAAAGTGAAATAAAACCGTTTACCGGATCAATAATATCGGTACTATCGTAACCGTATCAGAACTAAGTTTCGGTTTGAATCCCTATATAAATATATTCTCTTTAAAATATCGTTTTCTAAATTAGTAAAAAGATGATTCAGTATTAAATGTAAACGAAGATAAGCCGTAAAGTAGAGAATCATGAAAATTTATATTCTTTGAATAATCAAATGAATGTTAAGAAGTCCATATTTGTGCAATTGAGAGCGCGGTTTTAGCTAGTACCTTTTTATCTGTACTTTTATTCAAATAAATAATATTATTTTGAAGCGTAATCAAATCATACTTTTAATGTACCTATGCCATAATTGCAGGTAAAATCAACGATCTGGCCAAGCTTAATAGCATATTTAATAATATTTTAAATTATTTACAAAAATGGGACCAGGGTACTGGTGTAAGCCTTTCCCCAGGTGTGGAAGCTAGGAGAAATTTAAACAACAAAAAAATTGAAAAACAAAAATTTTGAAAATTATTTACTCTTATTATTCCTCACTATAGCGATTAAACTAGTCAAATTTAATAGGAAACCCTTTGAAGACATGCCTAAAACGATAGAAAATATTTAGCTTGGTAAAGTGGAAATTACTAAAGTTATTGAAAAAACAGAAATTTTAAAATTATTTACTCATATTATTTCTCTGGCGACCCAACTATAGCGACTAGTATGCTCGAATTCAATAGGAAACTCTTTGAAAACATGCCTAACACAAAAACAAAGCTAAATCGCCGATAAAGTTTTCAGAGTGCTTAAATCGTCGAAAAACAAAAATTTAGAGATTTTAGTTTTTTGGCCAATCGCAATACTTTTTTGAGGAAAAGTAAAAAGCCTATGTCTATAACATACCTTTTCCGGCAAATTTTGGGTCGCTGATTGCACATAAGGAAACCGTTTTGAGTTATCTGTGCTTTTCTAACCCCACCATAAAATGCATATTGGCCAAAGCTGGTCTTCCGTCCTTTAAGGACAAAATCTTTGAAACTACAGCAAAACTAATCCCAAAACCTTTTTGCTCACCAAAATCAATCACTACAAAATGATGTGCCCAACGCACTTTACCAATGGAGGAAATATAAGTGTATCTCTCCAGTGCGTCGCTGCGCCTCTATCTGCAAAAAACTTGTCATCCAACCTCCACCAACTACGGGAAAGTTCAACGTTCCAGCGTGGTTCCCACCATCATCAATAAACACTTCGGCACGAGAGTTCCCCAAGGTGCTGCTCTCGAGTAAAAGAGTCCGCCAAACAAAGGAACAAGAATCGAACCTGGCTATTCACCGCCGGAGCACAAAACATGGCATATCACAGCATTTTTGTGTATCAACCCTGAAGGCGAAATTGTTGCAGCAGGATGGCTTCCGGAACATTGCTCTATATGTTCGGTGAAGCTGTGGCCGTCAGAAACGCAATCAACTCCATACAAGAAAAACCGGCAAATTTGCAATATGCACCGACAGTCTCTCGACTGTGAAAGCTAAAAGCCACAATGGAAATTTAAACTTCACAAAATGGCAAAATATGCTTCCATCAAAACCGCTGCCAAGCTTCACCTTTTCTATGTACCTAGCCACAAAGGTATCATAGCAAACGTATTGGCTGATGTGGCTGCAAAATGCGTGTGTAGGTCTCCCATCTTAACTGCTACAGCAAAAAGGATTTTCTAAGAGAGATCGATTGTTATCTTTGCAATCAGAAAAAATAGAGCTGGGCATCATTTTAACACAAGTACAAATACATTAACCCAAATCTTGGAAACTTTCCTACAAGCTGCGATCTTACAAAATGCCGCATCTTCATACGCCTTCGCAATACATTTCCAGCTACTAACTAGACATATATACCAATATATATATATTTGGGAACCACCACGTAAAACCAAATTTCCAATGAAAGAGTGTATTTATATTTGGCCGTAACCCAATATCAGTTTGTTATGGCCAGTTAAGAAAAAGAAGAAGAACTAGATATATGTACCAAGCCACCTTGTCCTTTATGTGATCGATATTTAGCTACCACTCATATTATGAATATAGTACATGCCCAAAAGTGAAAATCCAATTTCTCTACTATGTATATAAAAAAAATGAATCCAGGAAAGATTTAGTGAAACGTAAGACGGGTTGCTCCACTATATCCAGAAATGAGGATTTTTTAAAAAACCTTAATCAATCGACGCGGGCTATGACAAGGATAATGCAGCTTGGTGTCCTCTACCCTGTCCTCATGACATTCCCACGGTGTGCGCCAATTACCGTGGTATCAGCCGTTTTTCTATTGCATATTAGGTCCTAGCGTATTGGGTAAAAGACTAAAAACGTTTGTCAAATAACTGATTGGACCTTATCAGTGTGGCTTTAGGATTGGTAGGTCCACCATTGACCAGATATTCACACTTCGCCAAATCCTCAAATAGACTCACGAAAAACAAATCGACACCCATCATCTCTTTGTCGATTATAAAGCTGCATTTGATAACCCGTTGAGGGAACGCGTATATGCAGCACTTCTTGAGTTAGAATCCCTGCAAAATCGGTGCGACTATGCAGAATGACGTTGAGCAACCCAAACAGTTCCGTCAAGGTAGGAAAGAGCTTCACTGAGCCTTTTAATACCAAGCGAGGCTTCAGACAGGGCGATGATCTTTCCGGCAACCTCTTTAACTTTGTGATGGAGAATGTGTTGCGAAAGTAAATAAGACCTATGTTCTATAAGAGTGCCCTTTTGCTCGCATACCCAGATGATATCGATATCACTGAAGCCTTTGCGGCTATTGAAAGACAGGGTTGGTTTGGTTGTAAATGAGAGCAAGACGAATTATATGCTTTCTTCGAGACCACCCTCGCCAAACGAAACTAACACTTTATAAGACGCTCATCCTTCCTGTCTAATGAAAATAACCTTGGAGTGTTTGAGTGGAAAGTACTTCGTAAGATCTTTGGCAACGACTACCGCATTCGGTGGAACGACGAACTCTAAAAGCTCTTCGACGGCATTGGCATAGTCAAGCGAATTAAATTGCAGCGACTCACTGTCTAGGTAATGTTGTGTGTGTGGTTGAAGAAACTACTGCGGAAAAGCTTTCAATGCGTTTGTGGATGGGAGGCGACGAAGGAGCAGACCATATCTCCGTTGGAAGAATCACGTAGAGAGTACACTAGCTAGCTTTGAGCTTTTGGAGGAATGCTTTACATCAAGCCGTAACACGGTAACGGGTTGTAATGGCCAAATAAGTTAAGTTAATCAATAGACTTGAAGATTATAAAACATTTTTATCACAAATGACAAGAATATTACATGTGACTTAACGTTCAGGAAAGAGTAATGAATGAAGATTTGTATGCAAATCTTCATCTATACAACAAAAACAAGGACACTGAACCAACAAGACGCCAACTTCGGAGCCAAATGTTACTAGGATATATTCGCCTCAACGTCATTCTTCCCTGCCAACAGGTTGAAGTGGGCATTCAGCCGGTCATTATACTGCCTAGAATGCCGATTTAGCTCATTTATCACAGTGTGCATACGTAAATCACGATGAATCGCGGAGCGGTTTTGCATCACTTGGAGCCTAGCAATATTGGAAGCGGCCGCAACACCCCAAATTGGCAAACCATAAGTCCACGTAGGCACAGCTACATAGGACGTAAGAAACAGTTGCAATAAGTTTACGCCACCTAAGACGCCTGTCCGCCGCAAGATATCGACTTCGTTCGACAAACTCCCTCAGCCTTGAAAAAATGCGCTTCTTGTGGTAAATTTTTTTTCTCTAACTCTTATAGTGTCGGAGAAAGCTGGCGCAACACGGACAGACGGACATATCTATATCGACTCGACTATTGCTATTGACCAATTTTGCCCAAGGAACTTATGGTCGGCCACGCCTCCTTCTGCCGGTTACATACATTGCACAAATCCATAATACCCTTACATACTTTGTGTACAGGGTATAAAAATGAGAAGAATTTTAAATTTTTGGAAACAAATTTGAGTTCATTGCCGTGTAACTTGCAATCGAATCAAGTTAGACACAAACTGTCAGAGAGACATTGATTTAATATTAAATTATCTTCAATTCGAGATACAATTTATCTCGATTGGTAATAAGGCTTTCGAGTAATATTAGATTCGCTGACTTTGCAACACTCGAAATAGCGATCATTCGAAAACGGTGCTAGAAGATCCGAAATGGTTTCCGGATTCGAAATCAGGGAACCAAAATGTATCGATAAAGGTATATGTTAGACATAGGATTTATTTTGTTGCATAGTACTATACCCCGTAGGCAGAGTGCAAAAAGGTTATTATAGATTTGTGCGGGAGAAGTTCGAGTGTGTTGAATCATGTCGATATCTTCCCCGTGACAGAATTTCTTGGCATACTGTCACTCATAGTTAGGCACACTAGTTTGCTTTGAATGGGTGGTGTAAAAATGATCAAGAATGGATATTAAGTTGACAAGATAAAGGTAATAATGTGCCAATTTAATAAATAATAATAAAACCCTCCTCCTACAAACTGTAACAATATTTAACTTTTCATAGACACGCTAAACTCTTGTTAGGCTTAAAAAGCGAACAAAGTTGTCATTTTGAAGATGCAAACCCACGGTTACCTTACCATACCGGCCATACCATTCAACGCATGAACCAAAAATTTGCATAGATATTATATTTTGTTGGAAAAAATGGGTACAGGGTATCCTAATTCCCCACTTTTTATGAGGTAAATGCATATGTCACGTGTTTTGTAACAACTTTTTTTATTGCCTAAGTCCTTAGAATGTTTGACACTTCATAGAAAAAGCTTTCAAAAAGTTACGGGTTCCAAAAAAGTAAACTTAATCTATTGCTGACCTAATTTCCATTTCACTCAAATTTGCACTACAAAAGTGTACGTCGTATGGATGTTATTGTGCGTTTGACTGTAAATACTGTTTTTTGTGTTGACAACTTTAACTTTAAATTGCCGACTTAATGAATACTGTTTTTTGACAAGTTGTGAAAAGTTCGTGAACGTTTAGAATTTGCTGTTCTAACAGGCATCTTGTGCCAAATATCATCAAACATGTCGTCTGTATATACTCCTTAAATGCGACTCTCAATCTCTTTCTCGCTCTGTCCAAGTTTGGTGTGAACTAGTCTAGCGGCTCTCGAGCTTTAGACTCTCGAACCACGAGCGCACATTTTAATGTAAAAGATTTTATGATTTGCATACAAGTACTTACGCTTTCGTCACAAGTTCTTTTTAACATATATATGTATACTTATACAATATTTCATCTTCTTTTTTTAAATTTCTCATCGATTTAATTTGCCAACAGCCTTCTCAGAGTACAAATTGTGGCCATGGCCAAAACTGTGCCAGCTGTTGGCAATGTTTTCGCATATTGGCAGCTGCGGCTCATAAAAATAAAGAAAAGTACCAAAAGGACCAAAGCGAAGGAAAAGAAGGAAAACTTGCTGGCATCTTAGCAGGCGCAACTCAAGTGTCAGCCATTGCCTCTCAGGTTCAGGCAGTTCCACAGTTGCTGGCAGTCCGGGGCTCTTCGGTCCCTTGGTCCATCACGGTCGAGCAGTCCAATTGACGATGCTGGCCGCATGCTTAAAATTTTCCATTTTCCAAAATGGAGAACACGCAAATTGTTGGTAAATTAAATGCAAATATTGTGGTGCCGGAATTTGATTGTCGATGCTGGAGAGCCAATGGTTTATGGCTCAATGTTGTTGAGCTACTGTTATTTGTTGTTGGGTTTCTGGTTTTAGTCGTTACCGTTGTTCTTGCCATAAATTATCGTATGCTCTTTGAGAAGCGCTCAATACTAATTACAAAGTTTGCCTCGCAAATTGAGTCATTCATTTAAATTAAATTTAAATGCCATTGGGAGTGATGTTTTTTCGTTGTTATTGTTATTGTTGTTGCTTGTTTGCATTATTATATTTTTAACAGCTATTATTAGGTATAGAGGTATCACCGGCAGCATATTAGTTTCTTAAGACAAATACGTCATAAAAGTAATTCAGAATAATAGTAATAGTAACATTGGGGAGTAGTGCATCGGGCAACATTCGAAGCCTGCAAGTCCTATCTCTGAAATACACACAATTATCTGAGAGAGAAACCACCTAAATGGAGAAACATTCTACTGCCCAGCTGCGGGTCATCCTCCGGGAGCTGGTGATGCCTAGTGTTCGGCAAGCAGAACAGTGAGAATTCTTCGGTAGCCGAGTAAGTGTTTGGTCTGTCTGGAGCCTCCAGATTTTCAGTGCTTTATCTCAGTCATTCTCTATAACAACATCTCTTCGAATGCCACAGTATAATGCTTACCTTTAAAGATGTTCTCTGTAGTATTCTTGCTAGTTTATATGCACGTTTATTCCCGAGAATATTGGTCTGACTCCTGGTCACCCATCGTAATGAGAGTTTGTTGAGTCCTCCTAGAAAGTCTCTTTTGATTCAGATTTCCTGACCCAGCTTAAAATTTATTTGGATTCCGTTAATTGCCCTAATAGGGGTGTGACTATCCTAAAGTACAGTACATCATAAGTTATATCGGAACTTATGTCTTGAGTCGGTAATAAATTCACTTCAGTTATGCAGTATTCCAAAGCAAACTGGCAACTATTCAGTGCCATATTAACTGAAGTCTTTAAAAACAGAGTAGCTACTGTAAGTATTTAGCCATTTTTGCATAAGGTTGTCAGCCCTTGGTATAATAATACAAGGTAGGATTACTAAGAGTAGTGGGCACCTCTGAGATGACACGATTTCAATGTTCATCTGATATGTGAGCTTACAACTTATGCAAAAACATAATGTTCACATTTCGCTCACGCTGCCTCGCCTACAAAAATTATGCTACCCAGAAGAAGAAGCGTAATCGTACATTGTATACCATGAGCCGGCCTAGTTGTGACTATTGAACCCGTAATTAAGGAAAATTATTATTTGAGACAACTTAAAATAAATAACTGTTTTAGCTGAATAATTGAGTAATCATCAACAACAACAATGGAATATGTAAGTAGACAGGTCCCAACTTGCAACTCTAACTAAAAACTATACGTTCTATACCTTTATGGTTCTATTCTAACTTCACCTTTGCGATTCGAAATTTCACAGCTGAGTTTAAGTGAATTGTTCCCATGTAATTATTATGCTTTGCAGTGGCGTAGAAAGGGGGCACTTATATGGTATTTGTTTTTAGGGAGTTTGTCTTTCTTGCACGAGAAAATCAAAATAAAATATGGCAAGTTTCTTTTTTTAAATTTTCTCAACTAGTTCTCTTATAATATTACCAATTGTGGCTTGCAATTATTGTATCGAGCTACATCTAACAGCACCGTAGAATCCCTTAACAATTCCTTCTTTGTGCCAAACCGAAGAACTTTTTTGAAAACACTACGAGATTTCATACTAACTCGATGGGTGTGTTTAATGCCGTTTTAGGGAACGAACGTTCAAATGAGAACCTCAAAAAATATCCAGAACTTTTGTTTTTGTTTTGGCAATAGCTAGCAAACGTAATGAAACCCACCACGGAAAGCACCAATTCCAATGAAAAGATTAGAAACCTCGGATAAGGCAGGGCAGGACTGCTACGAAGTGGCAAGCTGTGCGCTTTACTACAGCTTTCATGTAAAGAAGCACGAATTTGGGTGCGAATTTCTTGTTGATTGTAGACTACGCAACTGTATCTCTAGGGTTCACGCCAGTGAACGTTAGGCTGGAAATAATCCGCGTCAAGTTTAAATTCCTTAATATTAAGGACAATAGGATCAAAGATGCGCTCTTCGATAGACCTGAGTCTGTTTATGACCGTTAAGAGAAGAGAGCGTATCTTTGGTCTTACTGTCGGACAATTCAGCCCTCATGAGACCACTTCGAACAACGGTTTAGAGCTAATTGACTTGACGCGACGCGAAACTTGGTAGTCTGTAGTATCAGATTTCAGCATCACGATTTCATGCATCCATCAACTATGACCATGATCTTGTTGCAGTTATTCCTGCAAAGTTGGTGCGACTATGCAGAAACTCAATAAACTATCCGAAGCTGTCGATACAGAGCCAAATCATGGCGAAGCCCACTCCTGCAAGCTCCTCAATTTTGTGATGGAGGATGTGTTGTGAAAGAGAAAATGTATCGGAACTGGAGGTTCGCTAGATAGGTCATTTTGGGCGTAAGGATGTAGAAGTAACTGAGATAAAAGTCTTCAATGCGGCAATTGTATATTTCCAGATTTCTACCTCGAGGATCTTGAAAAGAGATCTATTTATCTTGATACTTTTTAGGCATGATTCTTTCGAAATTGACAAAGCTACAAATAAATTTTCAAAACTGTCTAGTTTAGTACAAAACTTCTTGCCCTAAAGTGTGGAAGAGGTATAGCAATAGCATTGCACACACAGATGCCAAAGTCATAAAAAAAAAAAAATTTCAAGAATGTTACCACCTGATTTGTATAACGAATTACGTAAAATGTAGCTTCAGATGAATGATATATGAAATTGCATACAAAGTCATAGCTCCCCCTTTTCAAAAACATATCCACGCCACTGGTGATTTGCAAATTTTCTAGCAGTGTAACTAGTAAGCTACACAATTGCTTATGGTCAAATTACACTACAATTTTCTCATTATTAATGAGAGTCCCTTAGTCCTCCCAATGAAGAATATTAAAATACGGACATAAAAGGAAGTACTAGCTTTAGTTTAATGACATATATTGATTAAGGAGTTAATTGAAAAGGGAAAGGGTTCAGTGTAAGCTTCAAGTGAGCCTTTAATACTCATTGTATAGACAGGACCCAAGCAAGAAAATCCGTGTACGGTATCAAAATTAAACGGTTATTATCCATTTGCTTTATTTCATGGCGTTTTTTATTATAACTGTCATTGTGAAAGTCTCTTTTATTCGAGCATTTTAAATTACATTGCGAACTTCGGTGAGGGAGGCATGAATGGCTTTACCGAACATGCGAACAGAAAAGCGTGTGTATGTTTGTCTAGAGCACGCAATTTACACGTAAACGTCATTGGCCATGGCAGCGATAACGACTCGTATGCCGTCACGAAAATCTGTTATTGCACTCAGATGGTGTTACGCTCGGGCGAAGTTACGCTTGTGTTAGCAGCGCCCACTGGAAAAAGAAAAGCTTGCATGTTTGTTTTTCGTGTGCTTTGTTAGCAAAAAGAGCGAAATGATTCTTCTTAACTAGCCATAACAACCCGTTATCCGGTTACGGCCTGATGTAAATACAATCTTTCATTGGGTCCGAAACCCTACGCAAAACCCTTTCAAGGTATACTGGTCTCGAAAGAACCCAATGTCATTGTTAGTCGCCTCATACGAGAAGCTTTGACCTGCTGAGGTGGTATTCTCTAACCCGCTCACCACACGGGGGATGAGGCTGAAGTTTTCACGCTAGCTGGCGTCACATTCTGCCAAGTTCTCACAGAAAAATGTTTCACAGCTGCCGTGCCTTCCTTGAGGGCTTAACTTTGTCTTTTGGCTGAAATGTTTTCATGCATGCTTCTTTACTGCTCGTGATTCTAGACATACTATATGGTGATTTGGGTGAAGCGGCTAAGTGGAGCACGCGCTGTAAGACTGTAAAATTGTATGATAGGCCAGCGAAAAGAGGTAATTTATACTCACTAATGCACAGTGATGTGCTATCGATAATTACTTGGTACTGCACCCAAATTGACATCTGAGTACTAAGACCGAGTGTGCACGAAATTTAGATACCGCAAATATGTATTAACCAAAAGCAAGCAAAATAAAGGTTCAAATTGCAAAGTACATGGCAAAAACAAGAGAGAGTATTTGATGCCACGATGTTGCGTTTCGTCTCAATGTGTGAGGTACCATAGAACGCTGTATCGAACTTTACAACACTGTGCAAACGAATCTCGTACGATATTATAACGTAATCCAATATGATGCAAGTCGCATAGGGTTACACACGGTACCACTTACGGGGAAAGTTGCCGTGCCAACAAACGATGCGAGACACAAGTTGCACGGACTCGCATGGTGTAACAAGCGCCTGAATAATATCAATAACTGTTAATGGATATATTAGCAAAACTCGGCAAATGTGGCATGGCTTTATGTGTCTTCAAGACAGCACTTTAAGCTACAACCTATACAGATCATGACATCATTTCACATGGAGCAGAAAAAAACCAATCAAATAATACATAATTCATAGACAACAACATACATGCACACATACATATAAAATATGTAATAATGGTTTGATAGTCTGTGCAACTGCACCATTCGAGGCATTTGCGCTAATTGTGCACTGCATGCACTTAACGGCACCGTTGTTGCAGTAGGCGTTGCCATTCGGCACTTGAACGAACCTAGAGGCCACATGCCGCCTGATGCATGCCGCACGTTGCAACATTGCGCCTCGCCGCGAAGGCAAACTAAAGCAATCGACCCTATTTGCGATAATAAATTTCTCATTAGCATTTCATGTTACATGAACGAGCGGTGCAACCGCAACTTTGGCATTGCCGTTAAGAGTAATTTTGATGAAACCGCAGAACAGGACAGAGAGGGAGTGCAGGTGAGAGCATATAAAACCACAAGCGGAAGAGCAAGTGAGCGTACGTATAGTATGTGCAACCTTAAAGTAACCCAATATGAACACACGGCTCAGGTGCAAAGTAGGATGATGCCCGGAGCTGGAGCTAAGGTTGTGACAAGAAAACTTCAAATGCTTTGACTCGTAACAGTTTTTGGCTTCAAGTGCAACCACTCAAGAGTAAGAGAATTAGTTGGAGTTAGCGTAAGAGACATCTTTATGACTGTCGAGTGGAATTACATGTGTGAGTGCGGCACATCATGTGGCAATGTCTACAAATTGAAGATGCTGCTCTCGCTGCCAAGTGCCACAAGTTCACTCACTCCTTAACTAAACACAGCTAACTCATCTAGGCACTTTTTCCAATTTATCAGCAACTACAAAAATAAACATAAACCTAAAAAGAAAGAAAAGTGCACCAAAGAAAATATGTTGAATGTTCCTTGTGGTAAATAATAAGCAAAGTTGCGTCAAAGTAAACTAAAACAGCGGCATTTCATAGAATTCTTGTTGCCTGCGTTGTTGTTGTAGTTGTTGCCAGGTAGCAACAATAAGGCCAAACTTTTCCGCCAAGTGTATGTGTGTCCAAATACAGTCGGACTACGCATAGCTCGGCGGCACTCAAATGAATCCTTTTAGCTGCAACCGCCATGGCAAATCGTTTGCAGAGTGCGGGATGTGTATAGTATATTGGAAAGTCCTTGTGTCACTAACTCTTAGGGACCGATGAACGTACAGTCTGACTCAAATTGATATCTGACTCTTTAGTGTAAAAGTCATCAAAATCAGATCGATATTCCACATATATGAGTTCAATAATGACTACTTCTTCAATCGAATAACCCATCACCGGATTACGTTCTGAAGTATGGAATTCTTCCACATCCTTCGTCGCCTCCCCACCACATATGCAATGAAGACCTTTCTTGCAGGAGCTTCTTCATCTACACGCACAACATGACCTAGCCAGCATAGACGCTGGATTTTAACTCGCTTGAATATGTCGGTGTCGTCGTAGAGCTCATAGAGTTCGTCGTTCCGTCTGTTGCAGTAGTCGTTGCCAACGCGTAGAGGGTTTCCGCCCAAACATACCAAGGGCATTTTCATCAGACTGCGTCACCACCCATGCTTTAGTGGCATAAAACAAAACGGGAAGGACTAGCGTGATATAGAGTGTAAGTTTTTTCTGGCGGGAGTGGTCTCTACTACTCATTTATCTACCGAGACCAAAGTAACATCTATTGGAAAAAGTGATTCTCCGCTTGATCTCAATGCTGACATCGTTCTTCATTGTGATGGTGGTGCCAAGGTAGACGACATCTTTGACAACACCAAAAGTATAGTTTTCAAAATCAATCTGAGAGTCCAACCGCTGTGTATCTCTTCTCGAAGAAAGCATATACTTCGTTTATAACCAGACCCACCCAGGCAGATTTATATAGGAGATTAATATTTTCCAGTTACAACGTGCTTCGGCCTTTCGCAACTCATTCTCCATAACAAAGTTGAAGATATTTCAGGAGAAGGACTGTCTCGCTCGGTATCAAAAGGTTGGGAGAGGTTTTGTCCTACATTGACGAAGCTACATGTGTTGCTCAACGTCATTTTGCATAGTCGCACCAACTTTCCATAGCTATAAAACTCAGACAGTACGCTGAGAGCTCGGACATGTGCGCAATACCTGAACGGGTATCAAATGCTTGTTTATAAACTAGAAAGAGATGAAGGGTTTCGTTTTGGAATTCGTAAGTCCTTCCAGGGATTCGGCTTAATGTGATTATAATGCTTTGCTTTGGAGTTACCAGGCATTAAACATCCCTAATAAGGTCCGATCAGTTCCCTTTAGTTTACAACAATCTCGATAGGGTCTTATATGGAATAGAAATAAGAATAATACACGGTAGTTGATGTATAACGTGGGATCACCCTTCTTAAGACCGAGATTGTGAACATCTGGAAGTTAACTCCAGAAGCGGCATTAGCTGCGGTGCTAAATCCTTCAGCCAGACGTTTGCATTTTTGAAAGAACTTCCTAACGTCATTCCTAATGCTGCACACCTCTATCTCCTCTCACTCGCGAGTTTCCTGCTCGCGTGTTTTTTACGCCTGAAAAGACGCTTCTCCATCTTCCTCATTTCACGATAGTGATCTCGCTCATATAATACGCGGTATTAAATCCCTTTAAAATCCAAAAAATCCAAAATCCCTCGGCGCTATTGAACTCGGAGAGAGAGGTTGCTTGAGCTGCTGAGAGAGTTACGCGGAGAAGGCTACGGCAGTCAATTGTGATTTCAGCCTCACGATGTCCAGCTTTCTCTTCAATAATTGCTATAACAGTAATTTCCATGGAAATTGTTACTCTCATCTTAAATTTGTCACTCTTTTTTCTTTGAATGTTAATCCAACTGCAAAAATTGTGAAATTGTCTTTGTTATATTGCTCTACAGTTAACGTTACTGTGCATACAGTGAGCACACAAAGCAAGTTAATATTATTTACAGTAAATGTACTGTATACACAGTGACAATAACAAGCTATTATGAACTGCAGTAAATCTTAGTGTCTTGTTGGGTTAATGCTTTCGTTGTCGTTATTTTAGTATATATTTACTATTGAGAGAATGATCGAATTTGCGGCTTGGCAAACTTCTGAGCGACAATAATGGTTAGATGTTAGACGTGTTATTGGAAGTATGACTGTACATAAGTTTGTGTGCGTGTGTTTCTGTGTATAACCAATGAGTAGCAGCAAAGCGGCTGAGTTTGATGGCCGATGAAGTGTGACAAATTTACCAATTTCCTTTCGACACACACACACACACAAACACACTAACTTATTGTATAGAGTAGACCTCGCCCACTTACCGCCTTAGTGTGTTTTGTTGCCCGTAATGTTAATTTCTTGTTGGCTTTCCGCTCACGTCACAACTTGCACAGTCCAAATTGGCTGCGTGTCCAAGCGGTCATCAAATTTTCTTTTCACATTCCTTTCGGCTCTTCTTTTTTGGGTTACTCTGGACGTCTCAAGTGCCAGCTACCCAGTGTCTCCTGCCAGAGGGGTGGCCATAACTTGAGTTCCGGGCGTGGACGTAGTGGCAGTAACTCGCTTGCCACTTCGCAGCATTTGCCTCTGTAAAACTGTAATTGCAATGTCAAGTAATAGTTATGACCACAACAACGGCTGAGCTAGATGAGATTTCGAATACGCTGGATCGGAGAGCATATCACTTCAAATAAGAATCGTTAAACATGCTGCTGATGTCTTCTTGGTTGAGATGGTGCGCCCATAATTAATGCAGCAAAAAGAATGCAAAAGACAAAAAGGCGATGGCAAAACGAAAGTTACTTTCTAACTTTCCTGTCCCTGACCCTATGGGCACTGCCCTGGCCCGGCCGGGCAAGTTTATTACCCGCATCAACGTTGCTAATGCCAGGTGAGCTACACGCAATTAACCTGCACACACACACACATACAGTGAGGCAAACACACACACGATTACGTGTACTACTACTTGCACGACTGGTGCATAGTTTTGCTTTAGTTGTGTTAGTTTTGATGCCTCGCAGCTGGCAAGGATCGTGACTGCAGCAGCATGCGCCAAGCTCTCGCACCTAATTAGTAAAGCAGTCACGCTGGGTTCTACTCACACACACGCTCACAACTGTACACACACACACACACACACACACACACACACACACACACACACACACACACACACACACACACACACAGACACACACGACTACATTATATTGTTATTAATTCCGCAAAAGACTTTGGCCGGAAGTGCGCTAAAAGTATTAGATGGAAAACAAAATTTATATAATTGCTTCATTTATTGTTAATGCCAGTAAAGTTGGCTATGGCCGTGGATCTCACTCTGGCTCTGACTTTGCCTCTGCTCAAACTTGATGCGGTTTTTCGATTATAAGCCAAAAATTAATGCGCCATTTTGGAAAGCCACCAAAACCAAAAACAACACCAACAGCAACACTCAGCACTGCAACAACAGACAACATTTCAATAAGTTCAGTTCAAAATGCTCCCCTTCGCCTTCGCCTTGCTCTTAGCCCTCTTGTATTCTCATTCTCGTAGTGCTTGTTGGTTTGTTGTTGTTGTTGGTCTATTGCATTTAGCTGGCGGAAGGAACCGCTAAACAAACTAAAGTCAAGTTGCGATAACCAACCGCCAGTGAAGTGGCGCCTGAGCTTATGCAACGCTTTGTTGCAAATAAAACATTGCGCTGCAAGTGAATCGGCGCAAGCACAAACATTGCTACGGCATCAACATCAGCGCTCATAGACCCCTTACCGCTTAACCCTTACAAGTATCACCCTAGAGCATAGTTACTGGCAGAAAACTAATTAAGTTTTTGCACCAAAGACACTTCGCGAAGTTTGCTGCCAGCTTCAATTTCAGTTGGTTAGCTCATTTTCAGCAGCGTCGACGATGACGCAAACATCGTGGCTGCCGTTGCCGTCTGCGGTTGTACGCGCCAGCGGGGTGCAACATTGGGTTGAAAAACAACAAAAAAACACAAAATCGCAAGCCAGTCGCTCACGTCGACAATATGCCTGTGCTCTAGGAGTCTATAGAGGATTGGGGGTGCTGGTTGTAAACGAAGTTGGCTGATGGTCTCACGCCATTCTTTAGCTTCACAGTTTCATTTGGTTTTGTAAAAGCAAATACGCTAATGTGACCTATTATAATAGCTGATCATTGCCAATAAATAATTATGTTTTGTGTTTTATTATTGTAATGGGAAGGATCTGATGAATACGCCCTTGAAGTGTTAGAGCGGAAAATACTTCGTAAGATTTTTGGCCCTTCATGTGTTGGCAACGACTACCGCATCCGATGGAACGTCGAATTCTATGAGCGAATTTAGATACAGCGACTCCGCTGGCTACGTCATGTTGACCCAGGTCGTCAATGCGGATGTTGAAGGAAGGCGATGAAAGGGCAGGCCATGCCTCCTCTGGAAGGATCACCTAGTGAGCCGCGCAAAACAGGCCTCAGCCATCAAACTAACTCTGACTTCGTCATAGCTAGAGACGTATTTCCTACACAACCTCACTGCACTCTGTTCATCCACTGCCACATTTCCTTCTGCATCTCTACGTGAAGAGGCTCCGGAACTAAATTCTTTAGCAAGACGCTTTTTGGTAGAACTTCCTAACGTCATTCCTGCTCCTGCACATCTCGATCTCATCTCGCTCGCGCTTTTTTTGCTTACGTTTTTTACGTCTGAAAAGAGGCCTCTCCATCCGCCTTATCTTTCGATGTTAGTCTCGCACAGATCGCGTAGCTGGCGACAGTGGGCGTTGGAAACCAAGAACGGGGACAGACATGTAGCCTTGTGGACATCTTCATAGTACTGAGATATTTCCGCTCATATTGAATTTGATACTATTAACTGCAGCTAAATAGATAGCTTTTTGGACTGATTCGATGACAAGTGGCTTAAATTGTTAGTAAAGAATCAGTCTATTGTAAAGTAAATCGTAAGGAAGAATCGACACACACCATTTCTTTGTCGATTATAAAGCAGCACTTGGAAGTCAGTTCCGTTGAGAGTGCGTCCCTGCAATGTTGAAGCGACTAATGACTAAATGACGTTGAGCAGCACACGCAGCCATTGCGGCTATTAAAACAGAATCTCTCAGGATGGGTCTGTTTGTATCATCACTATTGCCAATAGATGTTACTCTGCTCTCAGTAGCCGAATGAGTAGTAGAGAAGAATGGGCAGGCCATGTGTTTGTTGAAAGGGAATAGCTAGAAACTAGTTCGTACTGCCTTTGCTATCACAGAAGAAGTGCTCTACAACAGGCCGTTACCTGCTAACTTGGTTTTATCGCCAGTTAAGAAGAATAAACCATAGTTATTTGGAAGAGAAAAAAAAATGTGGAGGAGTGCCTAGCAACAAGCCGTAACCCGGACCCGGTTTCTTACGGCCAGCCAAGATGGTGCTTGTACTCGCTCTCTCAAGGAGGAGGGGAGTAATAGTGAAACAAGTGTTTCTTGAGCTCTTTGAGCATGTGCTAACGGTCTCAATCTGGAACAACCCACAGTGAACCGAAAGGCTAAAAGCGGAAGGCTAGTTGCCGCCTCAAACTGTTAGTATGTAAAGTAAATTCGACTTTGGAACCCCCTCAGTGTGCATTGACAAACCCGCAAGTGTAGCCAACGTTGCAATAGTGAATATTCTTTGAGCTACTTAGTTCTGCAAACCATGGAAACAAATCTTCAAAAGGCTTTTAATAGTATTTCCGTCTCACAGTATGCTGGAACAATGAAATCCGAAGCAGCTTGAATAGCCAAACATTGTACGATGGCGGGGTTATGGGAGCCAGAAAGCACCATTTTAAATCACTTGCCAACAATTCACAACTAAATTAGAAACATAAACTTTTGTTTATTGTTTAGTTTATGTCTTGCTAACCTGCCACCACACAAGCACAGCCACAGCCATACGCACACACACGCTCAACAGAATGTTGCAACATGTAGTTGTGTATACAAGAACGTTGCCACACTTGTGGTTATGTCTTCTTCAATGCGCGGCTTCAAAAATTAAACACATTTTGATTACAATGTGTGTGTGTTGGTGTGTGTGTGTGTGTGTGTGCATAATTCACTCTTCAGACTCTTTTCACCTGGCAGTGTGTGCTTATACCCATACCCTTTAATTTGCTACAATTGGCCCTCCCCTTGAATCCAATATTTGCAATGTTTCTCCGTGGCGTGTTATATTTGATACTTGTGAGCGCTGACTGTGACTATGTTTGTATGTGTTTGTAGCCGGTGTGCTGCCATATTGCTTTTTAATTCAAAAAATGGTGGCACGTCGTCTCGCTTCAGCTATTACACTTGCTCGTCGTCGCACCTTTGATGGTTTTGTCTTGACGCTTGCTTGCACAACAAAAATGCTTCTAATTGAATTTGTATGCCACGAATGGGGGTACTTAAGTTTTGGGGCAGAGAGATGGGTCGAAGGGATTGGGTGCCGTTTTGGAGACGGGGTGTTGTCATGGTGTTTGCAAAAAGCCTTTTATTGTTTGTTGCCTCCTGTTGATGCTGTGAAATCGTGCCTGTGGTTTACGTGGCGTATACGAAACGCACACGCACATAATTCAAAAACCCAAAATCTGCCACTGACATGCGCTGCGCGAAAACAACAAAAAAAAAAAAATACAAAATTTGTTGCAATAGTTTGAAGCACGAACTTTACGCACGAATTTTGTGTGTTTGTTCGTTGGTTGTTGCAAGTCATTTCATTTGCAACAGTGTTAACCACAAACTTCCGATTGCATTTTCCCACACAACAACTGTGTGCTCCGTACCGCAAAACTGCGACGCTGAAGACGACGACGACGACGTTGACGTTGACGTCGCGTAAGCAACCCAACAATCAACCAAGCGACTATGTTAGCTTTGGCAGCGTTTACAATGTTGCTGCAACAAACTGCATGACATGGCAGTCAGCATGGCGGCTATTTGAGTGAAATTGTAGCAATGCAAAAGTACAAGTATTGCATACTTTGACTTTGCAACATCGCTGACGGCTTGACGAGTGCTACAAAAAAAGGACAAGAACAGCAGCAACAACAAACAAAATGGCGGCCATTGAAAGTGACTGCTGACTGTACCACAGCTGTGAATTATTTCGACATTGACGACGAGCACGACAAGGACGATGCTGCGACTAATCCAGAACAACCGCAGTCAGCTGTGACAGGCCCGGGCAGTGTCTGTTGTTGTTGTTATTGCCGAATCACGGAAATTGTTTTGCTGCATATGAGACCGTATGCATGTGTATGGTTGCTCACGTGTTGTTGCTAAAGGTAAGTTCCCGATGCGCACAGTAATTCACACGCAGCAGTTACCATGCTCCTGATTCTGCGTCTGCACTATCACTGTCTAAAGTCACTCTTTCACGCAACACAAATCGCTTTGGCTTTGTGTTCGTACGTATGTAAGCCCTGCCGCATCCACGTCGGCCATTGTTTATGCGTTGCATTTCCAACAATGCCCAACGCCGTCGTCATCGTCATCGCCCACGCCCACTCCCTGGCTATGGCCCATTGCAATGGCGGGTTTTGGCCAAAGCGCTAACATTGTTGAGATAATTAAAAGATTCGCACAGACAATCGCACCTACAAATGTACGGACCACATACCACGCCATGACGCCATACCAAAACTGCTGCAAGCATATTAAGGCAATAAGACGGCCACCTTTCTACTGGCGAAGCATCTAGCGATAGGTATGTTACGCCTGACTGTGCTGTATCCGAAAGTAGGAACGAAGCAGTGCTTTACTTGCGAAAACACTAGTCACGCATCCAAGGACTGCACATCACATGAGTAGTGTTCCACCAAATAGTGGACGCGTTTGGAACACTGAATGTTGTTGTTGTGCTAAATACGGGCAATGAGCACACTAAAGCAAATCAGGCAGAAGCTCTACGATTGATATGAGCCTTGCCAAACTGGCATTGCAATACAGAAAAAAACATGCTCCATCGGATATGGAAGTCTAAGGCAGAGGCCTATTTAGTGGTGGAACTCAAAGCGCGCAGTGCGACGTAGGCATCTAGGAGAGAACCAACCCGAGCCGTTCGAAGCTACAGACAAAGTGATGCACTGCACTGCGACCTCTTCACCTTTAAGATGAATAGAATGTAACGAAGAACATTGAAGCGGGACAATATTGGACTACATAAGTGTCCAATTGCTCGCCGACGTAGATGGCATTGACATCATTGGCCGTACTAAGCGAGCAGTTAACAGAGCAATTGCGGCTATTGAAAGAGGTCTTAAATGAAAGTAAGATAAAGTCTATGTCTTTCTTCCAGTTACTCACAGATTGTGTACTTTGGTATTAGCGTCACAATAAAGAACAAAGTCAGCATGGAGATAGAGGAGAATCACTCTTGCCAATAGACCTTACTTTCCGTCTCAGTAGTGAATTGTGAGCACCATTCTCGCCGGATGAAACTGACACTCATGCTACCCTTTTTGCTCAATGGCCCTGAGGCAAGGTTGAGTCTAATGCAGATGGTGTTGGAGTGATTGAGCGGGAAGTAGACTGTAAGATCTTTGGCATTTTACGCGTTAACAACGCTCGATGGAGCGACGAACTTTATGAGGACAACGAAGACCTTCACAAGTTGTACATATGGATGAAGAAGCTGCTACGATAAAGGTGTTCAATGCGCCTGCTGAAGGAAGGCGAATGTAAAGAGCGCACTAACTACCTTTGGTAGCACCGATTGGAGGAGGCGTGCGCGAAGCAGAGGTGCTTAAAGGTAAAGGGTTATTAGGGCCAGGTAAGAAGAAGAACTTTTGGGCTCAGTACTTTTTTAAGCTGTTGACTAATAGAGCTCTTTTTAGCTCTATCATAAGTCGCCGAGACTCGTGATGGATTAAATATAAAATTTTGTATACTTTGTTATGCATTTAAGCTAATCCTATTTGCCCTGACTTCGAGAATTGAGCTGATATTATTGGTTTTTAAAGCTTGTTTGTCCACTACTCTATGTGTGTGTGTGTCTCATTGAATTTGCATTACGCCTAATTACATTGAATGCTGAAATGTAACTTAAGATGTCTGCTCTATAAACTATGCTATGCTGATTGATTGCTGATTCGATTAATTGTTTAGCTTTTGAGTAACTAGCCAGGCAATAAAGTCTATCTGTCAGTGGGTCTCACTTTCGCTGCCTGTGTGCCGAGTGCTCATCTTGGCCTTAGACCAGGCTTAACATCTTGCCACTTGCATTCAGCGTCAACTTGAATGCCAACAGATACTCAATCTATCTATAATAGTATAGAGTGGCAGGTTATATGTCCGAGTTTATTGTCTTTGCTTGCATTGCATTGGCCAGTTGACCTTCCTCTACTTGGCTTTCTTTCGGTTAGCTCCACTTGGCAGCCGGGTTGGTTGACTGGTTGGTTAAGCATTCAATTACTTTCAATTTGTTGGCGCACAGTTGAAATGCCTGGCAGCTGAAACCGGAGCTGTAGTTCAGCTGAACTTGAACTTAGCGAAAGGCAAGTAGTCCTTGTCGTTTTTCTTATTGTAGCTACTCGTTGCGGTTGCTCCTGCTGATAATGTGGCGGCTAACAAAGTTATAGTCAAGGAAGTGCGAGTAAAACCACAACGAAATGAAAAGCCAGATCAAAAGTTGGCCAATAGCTGTGCAACGAAATTCATTTCCTCTCAGTCGTATTCGGGTTGTAATTCTCTCAGAGTGTGTGTGCCTGTGTATTTGTAGAAGCGGATGTCAGTGCATCGCCTGCCGCACAGCTGAGCAATCCTTGACACTTACAGACGCACATGGAGTCACTCTGCTATCTGCAACTGAATGATGTGCATGTGAGTGTGTAAACGGCTGCCTGACCATTTGTCTGTCCGGCTGTCTGTCAGTCTTTCTGCCTGTCTTTCTAAGTGTATGAATGTGTGTCTGTGTGTTAAAATTTATTTGCGGCGTAGGTGTAGCAAGTGCCAACGTCGTCGCCACATCATTATTTCACTTGGTGAGCAATTGCTGCTCGCCCAAGTATTCATCCAGATCCACATCCAGAAAACAGCAGCACAAACAACAACAACTCTGATTCACACGGCTTAAAGCCAAGTTTTCGCCAACCCTGTCAAATGATGTGCGCCACGTTGGCGTCCTACCAACCGAATTTATTTGTTTTGAACTCATTTTTATTGCCAGCAATTTAACAATGACTACAAATCGCTCATTTCTAATAGACAACCATTTGTTACCCGCCCATGGTCAGCCATTAGCTATATAGCTCAAGCTGATTTTTTTGCCAGCTGTTGCTTTATTCGCTCTCACTCTCTCTCTCTGACTCTCTCGCTCTCTGTCGCTCTTGCTCGCTCTATGGAAGACTTATGACATGTGACGTGGACCGTGCAGCGATTCGTCTATGTCCGTGCGGCCTAGACGCAGCAGGGTTTAATTAATTGTAAATTGAATATGGCGACAGCAAAATGGCGTCAACAATATGGGCAAGAGTCGAGCTCGAGTTCGAGAATCACGACTCATCGTTCATGCAGGCAAGTAAATACTTCTGTCTTCATTTCCGATACCCTAATGTTTGGCGTATAATAAGTTCGTGTCAAAAACAAAATAATTTACGATGCACTTGAAAATACGTGACTTAGGTTACGAGATTCAATAAAATATCAAAATTATCGGAAAGTAACAAAATTTGTTATGACTGTTTAATGTACACTGTACTTTTCTCGTCACACAAATTATATCATTTAATTTATGATTTGCATACAGTACCTACGCTTTCGTCACATGTTTTTTATCTCGAAGTGAAATTTTTCTTTATATCAGTTAATTTAAAAGAGTTTGCATTACAAAAGTTTTTTTTGTATAAATACATGTGAATGTAAGTGTATATCTTTATATATATGTGGGAATATCAACAATTTATATGTGAATACCCTGCAGTACGGGTGGCCGTCCTTTCGTCGATGTCTTATCAACTAGCGGGTAGCCAGGCACCGATGACATTCAATCCACCGACAATGTGTTTCACCAACAACTTTTGCACATACATATCATAGGAGGCAGTGCGCCACCTTCAGCACTAACAAGTTATCGGAAAGTCGCCGAAGTTTTGGTAAACTGCAATTTAACTTAAGAAGCGTGCACTACACTCTGCATTATGCTACGCACTACCTAGTAGTCGAGGTGTCGACGCTTTGGTGAACAGAAATATTGACATCACAGGCAATATCTACACTACTATAGTGGTATATGGGCATAAAACACGTTTTAATGAACGTTGAATCGCTATATGTATTTTATTAAATTATATGTTTATTTTGACATTTTTGTTTGTTTCTTATGAGTCATGGATTAGTTAAAGTAAAATTAGAATTTTCAATGGAAAAATTAGGAGCAGTATAAGAGACTAACTAAAATCCAAGTTTTCGATTCCCCAACCTTTTTGGCCTATAACTTTCGTATTTTCCATCCTGCGGAAATTTGAAATTGAATTTGCAAAATCTTTTTTGTATAACTTTTTTATAATAACTGTATTATTTTGTTTACAACAATTGGTTAAAAGAAAAATACATTTTTTCACTTTTTCATCGGTTTCAGTTGGCTAAACTGTATGAAAATTGTAGCTGAGCAAGTTTCCTACAATTTGTGTCTGAATTTTTTTTCGTAGCAATTATACTTTTTGCTTTGCAGCGCACGTAAGTTTAGCACTCCCCGCAATTCACCCGAGAGGACCGTATGTTTTTGAGGTTCGTGGAGAGGGGGGTGCTCAATAACGTTTGGGAAAAGCCCAATAATTCGTATATAAAAAGATGGAAAAGAAACGGGAGATGTTAAAGATGGCGGTAAAGGCGGTAGCGATGAGCTATGAAACAGTGCATATGGACTTAATCGTTTTACTCACTGGGCTACTTCACGAAAAAGCCCAATAAAGACAGAAAATTCCGATTAAACACGAGAATCCGCGTCCGGATTCTTCTGCCAGTACTTCCAAGACAGACCACAGACCGCTTTTCGGGTACATAACCTCAAATATCTCAAAATTCTTATCTGTTAATTCTGACTCCGGACTCGAATTCTACGAAGCAAATTACTTCGGAAATGACCCTAAGTATGCTCACGCATCAATGGCCTTCTGGACAGTAATTCCTTGGACAGCTACCTTTAGTTTACCTGCACAATGGTTTCAAAGGTTCAACTTTTGATATACATATATAATCCATCCATACGTACCGCGGAGTAAACCGTTTTGCTGTTATCTGAAAATTGACTGCCGCAACGCTTAGCAAAAATAAAACGTATTAAATATAAAAATTTATTGATTTATTTTTATGTTCACTTTTTAATTTAAACCGCGGGAAGCACATGCCTATTCACTCCCAACACCTGCTTCTAGCGTAGCTGTCTAACCAGACAATCTTCTTCATGAAATCCCAATTACCAGATAGTGCAGCTGTGGTATCTGTAAGCATTGCACGTAAAACGCCAATTACCAAGTAGTGCAGTGGTTGCCAGTGACGCCTAAGCAAGCATATCGACGATTCGTCGACTACTAGGTAATGCACTACTTCTAGTGTAAATTTCTATTTAGCAGTAGTCACTGGCTACCACGTGTACTGGAGGGTAGATACAATCAAATAATAAAAGTTAATTAATGATAATAATGAGTAAATTATTGTCACAGACACAATCTTGAACGGTTTTACAGTGCCTATCAAAACAATAAGACACTTTTGAAATTTGACTTTGAACTCTCGTTATATAAAAACTATTGATGCCATAGCTTTGTTCTAAGTTAAGAAAGCAAATATAAGGAGTGAAGAGTGATAGAGATTAGGTGTTTGATATTTTGGGTTAGTGTTGGTTTTGGTGCTAAGCTGCAATCGTATCAAAACAATGAGACACTTGCCGAAAAGTGCGTTGTACATGCACCGATTTTTTTTTTATGGATTGAAATAAGATTATATTCATAATTCAGTGAAATTAAATAAAAATGATTTTAAAATACCGCGTTTTAAACAATTATCTGATAGAGAAACGGCTTGGTTATGGTACATTTCAGTTATGGTCCTAAGCACGAACACGGAATTTATTTTTTTTATTTATTTATTAATAATTATTATTTATTAATGATAATTATCTTTTTGATTGATTTCACTTCTTTTGGTATAAGTTGAAATTTAAAATGAAAACCAAAGCTCTCTCAACAAAATAGACATCGAATCTTTAAAAACCGGAGCTCTTACCAGTGTCCCAAAGTCTCAAAAGATGATGTAACACTAAAAATAGCTCTACACAATAGCTCTAGTCCAAGAAGAAAAACGCATCTTTTAAAAAAAGTCATTGGGACTCGGCAAGTATTAAAACAACTTCATCCTGAATCCATAAACAGACTTTTGCATACCAAATAGTAATTTTTTTTATGAAGTGAAGTGTAATCTAGAGGGG
Source organism: Chymomyza caudatula (assembly GCA_035041775.1). Lineage (NCBI taxonomy): Eukaryota > Metazoa > Arthropoda > Insecta > Diptera > Drosophilidae > Chymomyza > Chymomyza caudatula. Next base: position 61,868 of record JAWNKW010000207.1, read on the forward strand.
TATGTAGATATTAGAAAGATTTAAGGGAGTTTGAATCTATTAGAAAAAAAAAATGTAGTTGCGGCTTCATATGTGAGTGTTACAACTTTTTATTAGACAAGTAATATGTGCTAGTGTAAGGACGTTAGATCATTGCTCCTTCTATTCCAAAATGAATATCAAAGGATCATATTGGCGTATTCAAAAATGCGCTAATATACACAAGACGCTTAAAATGGCATGTCTAGAAACATACTCTGTTGAAACTAGGAAGCCTTCCAACGTGGTCCAAATCCTACCGAAACATATCAGAATATCAGAAAATTCGTAAGTGGGAGAAAATCAAATCCCACATTTTTAAGAGAATCAAAACAAGTTGGATAAACTTAAGTTTGGAAATAAATAAGCTCTCTTGATAAAATGTAATTTCAGTTTATAATGTCATTAAAGCGATCACATTTGTATAATATTAAAGTTTTTAACCCTTATCTATATGGATATATTGATATAAATAGTGTTATTGCCAAAAATATCTAAGCGTCCTATAGATTTGATACATTTCCAGCTTTGCACAGAAACCAACATTTCCAATAAAACCAACGGTGCTTTAACAGTTACACCCGAATATATCAAACACCCAATATCTATTACTCTTCAATTCTTATATTTGTTTTCTTAGCTTAGAACAAATACATAGCATCAATAGTTTTTATATAGCGAGAGTTTAATCAAAATAGGACTGTTATATTAACAGCTGTCATACTAATTAATGGAAAATTTTAAAACCGCCTATAATGGGAGCATAATTCTGCGTATAGTGCCAAAAAATTAGAAAGTTCAACTTTGACTCCATTTATTTAAATTTAAAGGGTATGAACAGCAA